>JACCPG010004240.1:0-46133 GCA_016069955.1 Drepana arcuata | reverse complement strand
TTATTATTGTATATGCCTAATGATTTGAAAAGAGTAACCATGGAGTTTCTTGCCGGTTCTTCTCCATGGAAGCGACCAACCCGAACCGTGCTTCTTTTTCGACGTTTTATAAGTGCCCACCTGGGCCTATGTGAAATAAAAGATTTTGATTTGATTTGATTTGATTTGATTGCTAGCCTTGTACTAGGAGGGGGATATGTATAGAAATTTTGTTCACTTTTCTGACGCTAGATGTCACTTTTTTCTGAATCAAGCTAACACCGAGTGCACTTAACAGGCCAGCTAGAATACGAGTATGTCCCTTTTGCTAGCATGCCAATCAGTAACGGCGTTAGTCGGAGTTCTTACACCTGGGTGCCATTGGCTGTGTTGCTTAGTTCATAAGTAATAAATGCCTTGTTCTAGGGTTTTTTTTAGGTTTCTAGGTTTGGTAGTTAATTTACATGGAAAATATATAATCAAAAGTGAATTTTTGTCTTTACTTTATTTATATCCTTTCCTATCCCGTTAGCGTTAGGGCCTCGGATAACACTAAGTGTAACTCATGCATACATACATACATACATATCATCACGCCAAGTCCCTAACGGGGTAGGCAGAGAGTATAGAGCGCCAGTTCTCTCTAAACTTACATACCTCTTTCGCTTCGTTCACATTCATCAGTCTCATCATACATACTCGTCGGTTTCGAGTACTCTTAACGTTCCCGTCCTTGAGCGTCCGATCGATTTGATCCAGGTAGTTGGAACGTGGCCTTCCTCTGCCTCATAACTGTAACTCATGCACTGGGCAATATTTTTTATATACAGCTTCATTATTAATAAAATCAAATTATTCTATGTCCGCTACTAGACCGTTTTTATGGGTATTTGGATGAGTTCCTGGATCGTTAAGATAATAATTGGCGCTACGACGTGTTTCACGGATTTTATTTAGTTTGTTTTTTCACCCAAGCCGTAACTGGGACACCTACTTCAACTATACAAACCGAGCCACTTCAGAACACAATTTTAATTACCTTATACGTACGAGAGTAGGTACATTGTTTTGTAAATAGGCAATCTTTTTGCAGCCCGTCGCCGCTCTGTTTTCGCATCAAGGAGATTAATGGCTGGCTGTGTAATTAATTCCAGGAGTCAAGGGCAGGGACCGTGACATGTAACTTTGACCTTCAAATTATGCGCACTCACGCTGGTTTCCGGCCAGCCACATTGAATTCAAAGGTCACGTGTATTAGAGGAGCTTTGCTTTACAGGGTGTGTCAGGCACTGGAGTTGTCAGTTGTCTTCCTGAAGTTGTAGGGTGTCTTGAATTTTTTTTTTAACAAATTTTAAAATTTTAAAAAATTTTAAAATAGCTCTAAAGACAACAAAATTACAACATTATCTAATCGATTATTTTCCCCGAAACATAGTTTTACGGAGTTTTTCCGAAACTTTTACGAGCTAAAACAAAATAAGAACGTTATTAACCAAATACTTTGTCTCTACAGCAGTTATGCGGAAACAGGTAAAAAGAAACGAAGTATGTAATTCTTTTTCATTTTATTTTTGCCTCTGCCTACCCCGGGGACCTTAGGGAAGGCGTAAAGATATATATTTAATTACTAAAGAAAACGACTTATCTGTCCTCTCTGATAAGAACATTCGCCCACAGTTCCTTCAGTTCTGTCTACAAATATAGCAAAGGGCTCCAAATATTTGCCTGGTTCATTTTATTGACCTGTGTGTGTTTGCCGAGGTCTCCCCGATTCCACTCCTGGCGGCTTGTCAAACAATGGATATTTGTACAGGATACGTGGCACCCAACTCACAATTACTTTTAGACTAACTGTGTCTCGGTTTTTCATGTAAGTAGTACATTTTATAAGTGAACCCTGTGTCCCTTTGGTTTAATAAAATATGTTGAGTCTAATAGAATAGACCATTTTTTGTATATAAGTCTAGGGAGAACTGGCGCGCTATACTCTCTGCCTACCCTGTTAGGATAGGCGTGATGATATGTATGTTTTTTGTTAATACAAAATACAAGATATATTTTGCTTGTAAAGCTATGTACCTCGGTTTCACCCGTGTAAAGTTTAATCCTATTAGTAGATAATCCTGTAATAAATAATATAGAAGAGCCGCGATGGCTGGGTGACTCGAGTGATTGCCTGCAGCACAAATTTTGCTAGTCCGAATCCACATTGTACCAATTAGTTTTTCAACTTAAGTACAGTGATTACGCCACGAGCATTACAGTGAAGAGAAACATCCAGACAAAACCTGCATACATTTGAGAAAAAATTCAAAGGCGTATGTGGTCGTGCTTGAGTAACGGCGATGGACTGTCACGTTAGCACTTAAAATATATCACTGGCGGAAAGTGGGTGAGGGGTAATATACCCCTTCGGTGATCCATTTGAGGAGGCGTGAACATATGTTTATATATCATATAGAACATATTATCGATTCTGAATGAGGGCGTGATTGTAAAGATGAAGAAAGGCATGTTATGTTGGTTTGGACACATAGAAAGGATGAGTGAAGAAAGATTGACGAAACAGATATACAAAGCAAAAGTGTGTGCAAGAAGAGGCAGAGGAAGGCCACGTTCCAACTACCTGGATCAAATAGATCGGACTCTGAAGGACAGGAACGTTAAGAGTACTCGAAACCGACGAGCATGTATGAAGAGACTGATGAATGTGGATGAAGCGAAAGAGGTATGTAAGTCTAGAGAGAACTGGCGCTCTATACTCTCTGCCTACCCCGTTAGGGACTTGGCGTGATGATATGTATGTATGTACATATTAATAAGTACATCCAATTCCGTTCAGCCGTTTTGGCAACTCAATCGAACTACCATGTTGGCTTGATTGAGTAACACATCCTTCCTGCCATTCCCATCATTAATACTAGTAAGGTAGTAAGATAAGATCATGAGCTCTGTTCCTCGCTAGGGACACGAAAAAAGTATCGATACTTTGTGGTATCGATACTTTTCCTTTCGATACCGATACTTTTGTACTCGATACTTTGTATTCGATACTTTTACTCAATGAGTACTTTGTGACTTGTATCGTATCGAATGAATTATAGAAATTACCTATTTCAAACTTGACCCTATCGTTCATCCGTTCACAGACGTTCAGTTCTTATCCTCTTTCATTCACTTTACTAATAAAAAAAAACCTGCCCTAGTACACCCATTATGTAAACGTGACATAAGTGGATTGTACATAAAGTACGTTACGAGGATCAAAATGAGAAATACATTGGCCCATGTAGCTTCACGTATTGGAACCCGACTTGAATCCCTGGACAGCAGAACACAAATCAAATTTGTGTGCGCGTACAATCTTGGCAAAGCGAATGCCGCATAGCTATCAACTAAAGTCATCCATCTTTCATTTAAAACTCTAGGCATTGGAATTTGTGTGTTGAGAGCAGATACGTCTGGACTGAGGCCAACTGGGACAAGTAGCGTCTTAGAACAAGTTTAGATTATATACATGACGTGAAGAGTTTTAAATTAAACATATTCCAAATTCCATCGAGCCGTGGTGGCTGAGTGGTTCGACGAGTTGCCAGCGACACAAAGATCGCAAGTACGAATCTCGACTGTGCCAATGAGTTTTTCATCATTGGCACAGTCGTTCATCCTCACGCCTTCCCACAAGGGTCCCCGAAGGGTTAGGCAGAGGTGTATAGGTAATACCCACACACCCACTTTCCGCCAGAGGTATATTAGGTGCCAACGTGACAGATGGCGAGTCAATCGCCGTTACTCAAGCACGACTATACATACGCCTTTGAATTTCTTCTCATACGTATGCAGGTTTCCTCTCGATGTTTTCCTTCACCGTAAAGCTCGTGGTGTGACTAATCACTGTACTTAAGTTCAGAAAAACTCATTGGTACAGTCGGGATTCGAACTTGCAACCTTTGCGTCGCAGGCAACTGCTCGAACCACTCGGCCACCGCGGCTCTTTTTGAGCAACTGTCCTACGATATTTTATTTACGCCCTCGGGTTTCTTATTTATTTAAGACAGTTTGGTAAAAAAGCTAATTAAAACTTGCAATGCACTATTTGATTTGTTCTAAATCTCGTTACTCGTACAAATGCTCGTCTTCATCACACAAATCTGCCCTCAGCGGGAATCCAACCCGCGAGCTCAAGCTTCGCAGTCAGGAACTCTAACCACTAGACCAGACGGCCTTCTTTGAACTATAAACATATATACATGTCACTATTACAAGCTGAATATATACATACATACATATCATCATGCCAAGTCCCTAACGGGGTAGGCAGAGAGTATAGACTAGAGCGCCAGTTCTCTCTAGACTTACATACCTCTTTCGCTTCGTCCACATTCATCAGTCTCTTCATACATGCTCGTCGGTTTCGAGTACTCTTAACGTTCCTGTCCTTGAGAGTCCGAATATATTACTAAATATATATTACTGAAATATATATATAAATATATATTGCTGAATGTATTACTAAAGAAATTCATTTAATTAATGACAAAGTCTTATATTCTTCCAATATTATTGTGTTATAACGTCAGCAAATATTGCAATTAATATCTAAAGGGCCGCTGTACGGTGCCTCAAAGATAAAGGCTTAAGCCTTTATCAACATTCAACATCCTTTATAACAACATCAAACAAAACAAACCTCTGGTTCCTTGAGTGGAGATATGAACACTAAGATCGAGCTCTGCTTTTTATTTTCCTAAAACCCTTTCCTCAAATCCTAGCTAATATAAATTTTGTATTTGGAAGATGTTTAGAACTCTTCGATAGTGCGATTAAGAAAATGTATACAAGTGAACAGTGCCATCTATCAACAAATAAATAAACTAAATAAACAAGCAAATACGTAACAAATATTGTGGTAAAGAGTGGTAAATGAAGTATTGTGGGTATTTCTTCAAGAACAATAAATAAAACAAATGGTAACATTTTAAAGGGTAATGTTCAATCTAAAAAATTTTTTTTTGTCATTTATTTTAAACTAATGAAAACACACCTACTTTTCAACAGAGATGTATTTTAGCTGCCAACGTGGCAGTTTTGGCTGGTCCATGGCCGTTACTCAAGCACGACAATACTTACTTATTATGAATTTAATCTCAAACGTATGCAGGTTTCCTATAGATGTTTTCCGACAGACAAACATATTTTTTTATTTATATATAGATAAGGAAAACAAAACATTTATGCATGTAGTATTTTCAAGCAGTTAATTTTGTTTTATTTGGATTCTTTCACTGTGCCTCATATTCTCACATAGTATATACCCTCCCACAAGGGTTGGGAGCGAAGGGCACTTCTTTGGCAATCATATGACCTTCAATACATTACTGCAAAGAAGGAATATGAAAAACGTAACACCTGCAACAGACAAGAATAAATATATTTAAGGAACACACATAGATACATATCAACACGCCGAGTCCCTAACGGGGTAGGCAGACAGTATACAGCGCCAGTTCTCTCTAGACTTACATACCTCTTTCGCTTCGTCCACATTCATCAGTCTCTACATACATGCTCGTCGGTTTCGAGTGAGTAAGGAACACTTTATACCAAAATAGTATACTATATTATACATGTTCTATGTCTAGCATAGTGGCCAGGGTCGGGAAACTTAACATTTTTCATTTAGAACATTTAAATATGATTCATTAGGCTATGTTATTGTCACGCCTTTCCACAAGCGCCCTCGAAGGGGTAGGCAGAGGTGTATAAGTAGTATAGGTCCTACCCACATACCCACTTTCCGCCAGAGATATATTTCAGTTGCCAACGTGACAGTTGGCGAGTCCATCGCCGTTACTTAAGCGCGACTATACATACGCCTTTGAATTGCTTCTCAAGCGTATGCAAGTTTCCTCTCGACGTTCGCCGTCACTGTAAAGCTCGTGGTGTGACGTGGTGAACTCTTTGGTAAAGTCGGATTTAAAGGTTTTGTATCGCAACTTTTCAAATCACTCAGCCACCACGGCTCTTCACGATTATGTCACTACTTCTGTCCTCTGTCACTAGATCTTATGTCAGGCTTGAATTGAGAGTGCCATATACGAAGACGCGCCTCAATATTCTTCCTGATAATTTTTAGTGTAAGTGTGCAACCTTTCACTAATGTTTGAGTATTGTCGGTACACACTGATTACCTATGAGTGCAGACGGACACTACAAATAATAGACTCGGTCAGTTTACCCGCTTCCCGCGACCCCTCGACTAGGAGTTGATGGGGCGCGTCTTTGTGGATGGCACTATCAAAAACTGTACACGTGTTTTTATCTAACACCCTAACAGGGTAGGCAGAGAGGGTAGAGCGCCAGATCTCTAACTAATTATACTTACCGAAATAAAATTATTGTAGGAGAGAGTGATTACACCAAAAGCAGTCATATGGACAGGTGCTTGGCTTTGCTGTAGAGCGACTACTGTTAGCACACTGATATCGCGGTGGCGATTCAATTCCCAGCCGCAGTGGAATATTGCAGTGGAGACTAGAGACGCCTGAAATATACGAATTTATTCACTAAGCTTTTGTATATACTAGGTCGATTATTTCCCCAGTGAAAGTGGGTGTGTGGGTACTACCTCTGCCTACCCCTTCGGGGACCCTTTTTTTACCATAGTAGTAGCAAACAAGCATATGGCCCATGATATCGAAGTTCACTTCTTGGCAGCATAATGGGACTAATCCTTCTACTGCCAACACAATATACAATCCTCCCCCTCCCTAAGGAGCTTATTATTGGAAACCTTATTCATCAGGATTAGTCACACCACGAGCTTTACGGTGAAGGAAAACATCGAGAGGAAACCTGCATACGTCTGAGAAGAAATTCAAAGGCGTATGTATAGTCGTGCTTGAGTAACGGCGATGGACTCGCCATCTGTCACGTTGGCACCCAATATACCTCTGGCGGAAAATGGGTGTGTGGGTATTACCTATACACCTCTGCCTACCCCTTCGGGGACCCTTGTGGGAAGGCGTGAGGATATATTATATTATTTATTATTATTATTATTATATTATTACCTTATTCATCGCGCAGGAACACAACAAAAGAAAAATGTATGGTGGGCTACGAACTTTTAAATGCTGGAGGTCCTGCCCCAGTCGGGCTCCAAATTCGAACGGGAAACCCGTTATGCCCTACCTCTTCTAACTCTTCTATCTCTTCTATTCTCTATTTAACTTACTTCATACGTTACATCACCGGCGGCCATCATGTAAATAGCAGTCAGTAATATCAAACATGACAGGTATACTGAGTTGGCCAACAGGAAGGTCAGACTCCTGTCATTCACCTGAAATACCATTAAATATAAACACATTTGTATGTGTGTGTGTGTATATATAAATTTGAAAAATCTTAGCCGTGGTGGCCGAGTGGTTCGAGCAGTTGCCTGCGACGCAAAGGTCGCAAGTTCGAATCCCGACTGTACCAATGAGTTTTTCTGAACTTAAGTACAGTGATTAGCCACACCACGAGCTTTATGGTGAAGGAAAACATCGAGACGAAACCTTCATACGTCTGAGGAGAAATTCAAAGGCGTATAGTCGTGCTTGAGTAACGGCGATGGACTCGCCATCTGTCACGTTGGCACCTAATATACCACCGGCGGAAAGTGGGTGTATGCGTATTACCTATACACCTCTGCCTACCCCTTCGGGGACCCTTGTGGGAAGGCGTGAGGATAAATTATTATTATTATTATTATTCATGAAAAATCTTACCACAAGCTTCACAAGACACATAACAATTAAAGCGACGCATTCAAACACTTGCACGCTGTAGAAATGGCACATGGATTTTTGAATGTTGCGCGCACACCTGAAAATTAACAATTAAGGTCGAAAGATTATGCGCCATTACTAAAGACGTTGTTGGTCGGCTCATTATTATTATTATGATTTTAAATCAGTATCGATACGAATTAATCTTGTCTTCAGTTCCGGTATAATAATAATAATAATAATGGCAGCGAATCCTGGGTATGTCAGAGGAAGTATGAAAATAGCTTGAATGCAGTCGAGATGCGATCTCTTCGAAAAATGTGCGGCGTAACGATATTAGATCGAATCCGCAATGAAGAGATTCGCAAACCAACTGGCGTGAATGAGGGCGTGATTGTAAAGATGAAGAAAGGCATGTTACGTTGGTTTGGACACATAGAAAGCATGAGTGAAGAAAGATTGACGAAAGAGATATACAAAGCAAAAGTGTGTGAAAGAAGAGGCAGAGGAAGGCCACGTTCCAACTACCTGGATCAAATAGATCGGACTCTGAGGGACGGGAACGTTAAGAGTACTCGAAACCGATGAGCATGTATGAAGAGACTGATGAATGTGGACGAAGCGAAAGAGGTATGTAAGTCTAGAGAGAACTGGCGCTCTGTACTCTCTGCCTACCCCGTTAGGGACTTGGCGTGATGATATGTATGTATGTATGTAATAATAGAAAATGGTCATGTCACGTTGTACTGGGATCGATCTATCATCACGTACAGGTGTATAACCGCTAATAAGCCGGATATAGTGCTGATAGAACGATTAGAGCGCCGCCGAAAAATTGGACTTGGCTCACGAGATTGTCAGCATGTGGGATGTGGACTCTGCAATCATTGTGCTGATAGTAATAACGGCCAATGGCCTAATGGCAAAGAGCCTCGACCAACACCTCAAGAGGCTCTCGTTAGACGGTTGGATCACGTGCCTGATGCAGAAAGCAGTACTGCTCGAAACGGCACGTATTGTGAGGAGATTTCTTTCTCTGGGACCCTAACCACCGGTACCTTGGACCCTGATCCCGATACCGGTGGGCCCCTATATTTTATATTTTTAAATATGTTTTTATATATATATAATTATATTTAAAAATTTAATCTATAAGATGTACTTCAAATAAAGAATAATAATAATAAATACCTGGGACAATTCCGCAAAGCTTGTGTTATGATAACTAGACAACGATATATTTACTTATATAGATAGATATATACATAAATACATAGGACATCCAAGACTAAGGTACAAATACTCGTATTATTTGTACCTTAGTCTTCGATGTCCTATGTATTTGTGTATAATTGATCACAAGATACATCCTAAGATAGTAAGTTCGAATCCCGACTATACCAATGAGTTTTTCTGAACTTAAGTACATACAGTGATTAGCCACACCACGTGATTTACGGTTAAAGAAAATATCGAGAAACCTGCATACGTTTGATGCGAAATTCAAAGGCGTATGTATAGTCGTCCTTGAGTAACGGCGGTGGACTCGCCATCTGTCATGTTAGCACCTAGAATATATCTCTGGCGGAGAGTATGTGTGTGAGTACTACCTATACACCTCCGCCTACCCCTTCGGGGAACCCTGTGGGACGCCGTGTATACATACATATCATCACGCCGAATAACTAACGAGGTGGGCTGTGAGAATAAATCGCCAGTACTCTCTTGACTTACTTGCTCGCAGGTTTCGAGGACCCTTGATGTTCCCGTCCTTGAGTGTCCGAGCGATTTGAACTAGGTAGTTGGAACGTGGTCTTCTATACATAATTATAACAATACTATCGACTATGGAAGCGGATGATCAAACTTAACACGGGTATAACCAAGAGGCAGGTCTGGTTTTCAGAGAGGTAGGGCATAACGGATTTCCTGTTCGAATTTGCAGCTGCCCGACTGGGGCAGGACCTCCACCTACTAGAATTCCGTAGCCAAATAAAAAAAAAATGTGTTGTGTTCCTAATGTGGTGAATAAGGTTTCCAGTAATGAAATCCTTGGGGAGGGGGGAGGATTGGTACATTGTGTTGGCAGCAGGAGATTAGCCAGCATACTATAACTCTCCGAACACAAAGTGGCAGTTGGCATAAGTTTAAATAAAAAAGCCGTGGTGGCCGAGTGGTTCGAGCAGTTGCCTGCAACACAAAGATCGCAAGTTCGAATCCCGACTGTACCAATGAGTTTTTAAGTACAGTGATTAGTCACACCACGAGCTATACGGTGAAGGAAAACATCGAGAGTAAGCCCGCATATATTATTTATTATGTATTGTCGTGCTTGAGTAACGGCGATGGACTCGCCATCTGTCACGTTGGCACCTAATATACCTCTGGCGGAATGTGGGTATTACCTATACACCTCTGCCTACCCCTTCGGGGACCCTTGTGGGAAGGCGTGAGGATATATTATTATTATTATTCAATAACTTACCACATGGCGTCTTCATGCAGCTTAATACCAGTAATGAAACCTTTTCTGAACTCCTCTTCGATAGCTCCATGAGTAGAGTTAAGTTTTTTAGACTCCAAATACTGTACTCTCAAGTTATTAAAGTACGATTGCAACACTTTGAACTTAAATCCCAAAAATATAAGGGAACCAAAAGCCATGGTGTCAATCAAGATCATTATGAACACAATGAACCACCAGTGAAACTCAATAAGGAATCTTAACATGTTGACGAAAATACCGCAATTTGAAGACCGCGGATAGAACGTGACTACCGTTCTAATTGGGATTCCTGTTGAGAAAAGTATTCAATAAGGAGATACAAAGATTTTTAAATATAGAACGTTCCTGTTAAGAAAAGTGTTCAATGAAGAGATACAAAGATTTTTAAATATAGAACGTTCCTGTTAAGAAAAGTATTAATTAAAGACACACAAAGATTTTTAAATTCAGTAAGTTCCTGTTGAGAAAAGTATTCATTAAAGGGATACGGATATTTTTTTAAATTTCGAACGTCATCTATAAACCACTAGTGTTAGTGTTTACTGCCTAAAGTCTCTTTATACAAGTCCAAAACCCTTGAAATTGTTTGTCAATTACTTGAAGTAGTTTTGAACACAACGACTGCTAGTACGAATCCCATCTGTGCCAATGAGCTTTCAAATACAATAGTAAAATACATCATGAACTTTACGGCGAACACATATATTTATGTAATTTTTTTTTTATATCTTATCAATGATATATATATAATTTTTTCATAACGTCATAATTTCATCATTTTCATTTCATAATTTCATAATTTTTTCGAAAATTTCATAACGCCTACCAAACCTTTGTGAGCAAAAATGTTCAGTAATACATTTTCGTTAATGAAAGAATTTTTCTTTCAAATCGTTTGATTATATATATATATATATATAATCATATATATATATATATATATATATCCTCACGCCTTCCCACAAGGGTCCCCGAAGGGGTAGGCAGAGGTATATAGGTGCCAACGTGACAGATGGTGAGTCCGTCGCCGTCAATGATATATGCCTTATATATATATATAATATCGAATGGTCACATAAAGCCTACGCTCAAGTAAGTTCTTCAAATTGCGATCTTAAGTTGTTTTTCTTATAGTTCATCGCATTGCCTTAAACATTATATAGAAACCCAAATTTCATAGCCTCGATGCTAGAGTATTCGTACCTTCTTGTACGTGTGTCCAAACGGCATCGGCAGTTGAAGACGCCATAGTTAAAAGCGAAGCAAAAATAAAAGTCACAAAATACTTCATAAATAGCTTTACAGATCGTGTCTCAAGCTCCAAAGAATGATAAGTTGATCTCGTTCCTTCCAAAAATCTCTTCAACACAACTGTGATTTGCTCCTTCTTTACGTATAAAGCTATAATCTTTGAACAGATAGAGGGATGGGCAAGCGAAAACTGTAACAGGTCAGCTTTCTCCTTATCATTTAGATCCGTACGAAAATGTGCAAGGAATACGCTTAGAAGAACTGAATATATATAAACGTTCGACAATAGAATCCACATTTTGTAAAGCATTTTGTGCGTCTTCGAACGTTCCGTTTCCTCATACCAGCAATCTCCCACACCGAAATAGTATAAACATTTACATATTATTTTAAAGTAATACTTTTGAGGGTGCGTGTATATTAAACTGTTCATGGCAAAAGACTAAAAAAGAATTGACCAAATGTCTCTCACAAACTAGTAACAAAAAAGTTTCAAAAGTAATTAATTTTGTGAAATTTGGGAATTAATGCTTAATCATTGTTAATAACCGTGCGGTAAAGCCATTGTGGCCGAGTGGTTCGAGTAATTGCTTGCAACACAGAGATCGCAAGTTCGAATCCCGACTGTACCAATAAGTTTTTCTGAACTTAAGTACAGTGATTTGTCACACTACGAGCGTTACGGTGAACGAAAACATCGAAAGGAATTCTGCTTGTGTGTGAGAAGCAATTCAAAGGCGTATGTTTTTTTTTTTTTTTTTTTTATACCACTTGGGTGGCAAACAAGCATGCGGTCCGCCTGATGGTAAGCGGTTACCGCCGCCTATAGACGCTTGCAACACCAGGGGTATCACTCGCGCGTTGCCGACCCTGCAGGAATCTTTTCACACCCTTCTTGAAGAACTCCATGCTGTACTCTCCAGGGAAAACCTCAACGGGGAGCTCATTCCACAGCCTGAGCGTTCGCGGAAGAAAACTCCTTTGGAAGCGCACAGTGCGAGACCTTTGTGGTTCCAAGGTATGGGGATGAATTCCCCGTCGATGGCGAGAGGTGCGGTGGTAGAAGGTGGAAGTGGGCATCATGTCGAACAATTCTGCTGAACACTCCCCGTTATACAAGCGGTAGAACACACACAGTATGTATATCCGTGCTTGAGTAAAAGCGATGGACTCTACACCTCTGCCTACCCCTTCCTTGACCCTTGTGGGAAGGCGTGAGGATAGTGCTCGTTGTTCATTTACAAGAGGCGGGCGATAACGCTAAATTAGGTTATCCTTATGAAATACTTGGTTTAAAATAGAAGTCAAAAGGGACGGCGGCTTTTTATTGCCATACTAAATGTTAATTCGAAACAGGCAATATTTTTAGTATTTTTGGAATTCGGTTCGAAGGACCAATGTTTGTGATTGAAGTGCCCGCCACCCATGCGAAGCCGGGGCGGACCGCTAGTTGTCTATAATACATACACAGTAACGTCTTCTTTAAGTTATTCAACAAATTTGTACCCCTGAACTTTCTAAGCTTTTATAATTGCATTCGATTACATACCAATTTTCAGTAGGTATTCAATTACCCAGTAGAATTATCGTTCAAAATAAAAGTTGCTAAATTGGAGTATAGCTCGTGGCGTGATGATATGATGAGAAAGTACAGTGATTAGGCATCACTGTACTTTCTCATCATATCATCACGCCGATTCCCTCAAAGGATAGCCAGAGATAGTAGAGCGCCAGTTCTCACTGTAATTAGTTCAGAAAAAGGTATTAGACATTCAGGATTCGGCTTTGTGTTGCATGCGACTGCTCCAACACTCGTCCACCACAGTACGCTAACTTGAAGTTAGTCTCTTTCAACCGTCGATAAATTCATGTCCTCGTTCACTGAAATCACTATTCATCGCCGTCAATCGATATAAATTTGTAACTACTTACAAAAACGTATATAAACTTACTTCTACTTAATAATAATATAATAATATATACTCACGGCTTCCCACAAGGGTCCCCGGAGGGGTAGGCAGAGGTGTATAGGTAATACCCACTTTCCACCAGAGGTATATTAGGTGCCAACCTGACAGATGGCGAATCCATCGCCGTTACTCAAGTACGACTATACATACGCCTTAGAATTTCTTCTCAGACGTATGCAGGTTTCTCCTCGATGTTTTCCTTCACCGTTAAGCTCGTGGTGTGACTAATCACTGTACTTAAGTTCAGAAAAACTCATTGGTACAGTCGGGATTCGAACTTGCGATCTTTGTGTCGCAGGCAACTGCTCGAACCACTCGGCCGCCACGGCTATACTCAAAAAATCAAAAATCAAAATATTTTATTCAACATAAGGGACACAGGGAACACTTATTGAACGTCACGTTTAATATAGACTAAAGTTACCACCGTTTCCAAGAAAAAATACCTGCCAGGAGAAGAAACGGCGAAACAAACTCCCCGGTTTGCTTTTTTAACATTTGTTCCCTTTACGTAGGGGTAGTTACATATATAAACTCTGTACAAGAGGAGCAATTCATTGCCATGCATGGCCATCATTAAAATAATCTGATGTTTTATAATAAGCCTTTTGAATTAATTTACTTTTAACGACAGCTTTAAATTCTACAAAAGGTAATTCAATTATTTTCCGAGGTAGCTTATTAAAAAACGTATACCTTGCCCGACAAATGAGTTCCTAGTTTTGTGTAATCTAGCTGTAGGAACATGGAGTTTATCTTTGTTCCGTGTATTCACAGTATGCAAGTCGCTATTTTTCTTAAATTTTTCAATATTCTTTCTAAAATATAACAAATTTTGGAATATGTATTGACATGGTACGGTCAATATGTCAATTTTCTTGAATAATTCTCTGAGAGAATCCCGAGGCTTAAGGCTATAAATTGCACGAATAGCCCGCTTCTGCAGCACAAAAATAGATCCAATGTCTGCAGCATTACCCCATAAAAGAATGCTGTAAGACATGACACTATGAAAATAGCCGAAATAAACTAAACGGGCTGTGTTGATATCAGTCAAGTGTCTGATTTTTCTTACCGCGAATGCTGCAGAGCTGAGCCTATTCGCCAATCCATTAATGTGGGGGCCCCATTGCAATTTGTGATCCAATGTGACTCCAAGGAAGACTGTTGAACTATACTTAGTGTTAGCAATTTTATCTCCTACGTACATGCACACGATCACGAGAGTCCCGCACAGGGTTGGCAGTTAGACTAGAGCGCCTAAGCAGACCTCTATGTTACATCACCTCTAAGTTACCGCTTATGTTACATCTAAATGGAAAATTTCATAACGCCTACCAAACCTTTGTGAGCAAAAATGTTCAGTAATACATTTTCGTTAATGAAAGAATTTTTCTTTCAAATCGTTTGATTATAAAGTTTAATTAACTCTATTTACAATAACAACAATTAACAATATTTACAAAGAACAGTTGAAACTAACTTCTTACTGATAAAATATTTGTCCCAAATCTGTATCCCGAGGCAATGTGCCAAGAAGACTAGCAGCATTGCCACGCTGGATAGCAATGCTGATTCTCTGAGCGAGATATGTTCCAGCCCTGCCACGAGAGGCCTCGACTAGACGGCGCGAGACCTCTTTAAAAAGATGGTGAAGTTTAATTATATATTTTTTTATTATTACCTTTTTACCCACTTTGTCTCGGACCGAAAGTTAATTGCAAAAATGTTATGTTACTTTTATCCATTTCCATACTGATAATAAAATCAGAAATTGTTTGTTTGTACGCGCGTTTGATAAAAGATAAATATTATTATATTATATATAATAATATAGATATGTATAAAATGATGGATATAGACATTATGCAAGGCCTTAAGCCCCAAGGGAGAGGAGCAGAAAACATATATATAATAAATAAATATAATATATCCTCCCACTAGGGTCCCCGGAGGGGTAGGCAGAGGTATATTAGGTGCCAACGTAACAGATGGCGAGCCCATCGCCGTTACTACAGCACGACTATACATACGCCTTTGAATTTCTTCTCAGACGTATGCAGGTTTCCTATTGATGTTTTCCGTCACCGTAAAGCTCGTGGTGTGACTAATCACTGTACTTAAGTTCAGAAAACTCATTGGTACAGTCGGGATTCGAACTTGCGACCTTTGCGTCGCAGGCAACTGCTCGAACCTCTCGGCCACCACGGCTTTTATATATATATATATGTATATATATATATATATATATATATATATATATATATATATATATATATATATATATGTATATACGAATTTTTCGCGGGTGAATCAACTGAATGAAACTTATACACGATGTAATTAATATTGCGTTTATTCTGAATAAAAATACATGAACAGGGTTCATTTCAATTTGTACAAAGCTTTGAAGCGATAATTGGTTTTTGAATGAGTAAATTATATACTTACTAGCTTATGCCCGCGGCTTCGCCCGCGTGGAGTTCAAAAACGTAGCTACAATTGTCCTGCTAGAATCGGTTCAGCCGCTATGCCGTGAAAGACCACCATACAAACTTACGCCTTTATATTAGAACTTCGATATTTTCGGAATTAATGCTTGTTTGCCACCCAAGTTGTGTAAAAAAAAAAAATAAAAAAAAAAAATTAAAATGTAGTCTATGTCCTAATCCTAGATGTCCTAATCCTAAGAGAGGTAGGGCATAACGGGTTTCCCGTTCGAATATGGAGCTGCCCGACTGGAGCAGGACCTCCACCTTATAGAAGTCCGTAGCCAAATAACACTATGTTTTGTGTTGTGTTCCTACGCGGAGAATAAGGTTTCCAGTAATGAGCTCCTTGGGGAGGGGGAGGATTGTTATATTGTGTTGGCAGCAGAGGGATTAGTCCCATTATGCTGCCAACACAGTATAACTCTCCGAAAACAGAGTAGCAACACGCAAGTGATACTTCGGTATTTTATGCGTAAATAGGCTGCAGTAACCATTTTCCCTCGGGTGAGCCGTATGCTTGCTTGCCACTCTTGTTGTATAAAAAAAATATTTTTTAATTTTTATTTATAATAACAACAATTAATAATATTAACAAAGAAAGAAAAATTATTAAAAAAGAGGTTTAAGCCATTACCATTTTATATTTCAGCCAAATCGGTTTAGCCGTTTTATCGTGATAGAGCAACATACAAACTTTTGTCTTTAAAATAACATTAAAGCTTTTAATTTTTCAGGATCCAAATGTATACTATGTTCTAAACCTAGGTATAAGCCATCACCATTTAAATTTTCAGCCAAATCGGTTTAGCCGTTTTATCGTGAGAGAGCAGCAAACATCCTAAGTCCAAACTTTTAAGCGATGGACCCAACTCCTCAGCGACTGGGCTGATTTGGATGAAATTTTCTAGGAATACTTCAATGGGACTGTTTGATGACGTAATTGGACCTGCAGGTGTAGCTATTTAGGTGTCGCAAATACATACGTCTGAATTTCTAATCAATTTTACGTACCTTAAACTTACCTGTTCTTGTATTTTTTCTTAAACTTGGTAAAGCCCATGGCATTCAATATGTTTCGAACATGTAATCATTACGTTCCAGGCGCCTACTTGAACCCTCGGTCACCACGGCTCTTGGTGTGCATAATAAATACATATATAATCACTATCAACATGTTTATTGCCGTGTTTTATGATCTTTATATCGAGTTAGCCACCTCTCCATATTTCTGTCCCCGGATGCGATGCAAATTTAAGTGACTACGAATTTTTAAATCTCTATGAATTTTAAAATGCCCCCGAGGAGTCGCGGCGTCAAAGAGTTGAGATGTTGTTAAGTTGCTATGAAGAAATGCATTCTTAAACTTTTTGCAATTTTATGAAACATGAGATTTATGAGGTAGACTCGCCGTCAGACACTTTGGCAACTAAATATATGTCTGACGAAGAGACGGCGTGTAACTACACTTCTGCCTACCCCGTGGAGAACCCTTGTGTTGGAGATATAGGGTGTCTCAGTAATAAGGACAGTTGCTCAAATATGTGATAGGGCACAATGAAAGTAAGCAAATTAAAAAAGAAGAAAAAATAAGCCGTGGTTGCCTAGTGGTTCGAGCAGATTCGAACTTGCGACACAAAGATCGCAAATCGCAACAATCCCGACTGTACCAATGAGTTTTTAACTTAAGTACAGTGATTAGTCACACCACGAGCTTAACGGTGAAGGAAAACATCGAGAGGAAACCTGCATACGTCTGAGAAACAAATTCTAAGGCGTATGTATAGTCGTGCTTGAGTAACGGCGATGGACTCGCCATCTGTCACGTTGGCACCTAATATATCTGTGGCGGAAAGTGGGTGTGTGGGTATTACCTTTACATCTCTGCCTACCCCTTCGAAGACCCTTGTGGAAAGGCGTGAGGATATATTATAGACAAAATAAATGTATTACAAGATCAAGTCACTTTTTTATCTTATTTATGCATAAAAATATGTTGTATATAAAATTATATGATGATTTGATAAAGCCTTTATTCACTGACCATGAGTACTTAACTTAATTTAATAATAATTATGTTATATTAATTTTTTTTTTTCGGCAACCAGTTATTTATCAGGATGTCTCTACCCTATATATGTATATCCAATTCGGAACCTTGGCATGGCGACTTTTTTTTTTCATACCACTTGGGTGGCCACCAAGCATGCGGTCCGCCTGATGGTAAGCGGTTACCGCCGCCTATGGACGCTTGCAACACCAGGGGTATCACTCACGCGTTGCCGACCCTGCAGGAATCCTTTCACACCCTTCTTGAAGAACTCCATGCTGTACTCTCCAGGGAAAACCTCAACGGGGAGCTCATTCCACAGCCTGAACGTTCGCGGAAGAAAACTCCTTTGGAAGCGCACAGTGCGAGACCTTTGTGGTTCCGGTATGGGGATGAATTCCCCGTCGATGGTGTTGATAGCGATATGCATGTAAGAACACCACCGCTTAGCTAAGGCTCAAAAGTAAGGAAATATTTAATTCCAGCCAGTTGAAAAAGTTTCCGCTCCAGTACCTACCCAAAATAATAATAATGAAATTCAAAGCAGATAACAAAAGATTAAGAAAGCCATATTTTTCTAATTACGGGAACAGGAGTGGCGGCCCTTTCAAAATAACAATGGACCCATTTAATTAATTTCACAACAACGATAACAAAGACTTACAAACTCAGGCCAACTACGCAAATGAAATACATTACTTATTATAATTAAATTAAAATATCTTTGTAGGTAAACACATCTTTATTTCTTCGAATAATATTAATTAAGTTACATATCTACACTAATATTATAAAGAGGAAAACTTTGTTTGTTTGTTTGTTTGGTTGTAATGAATAGGCTCAAAAACTACTGGACCGATTTTAAAAATTCTTTCACTGTTGGGAAGCTACACTATCTCCGGTGAACATAGGCTATATTAAATTGGACCCGATAGGTGGCGCTGCGATCGAGTTTCAGAAATTTAACTTTTTCACCCGGGCGAAGCTATCCCTTTCTGTGTGTCTTAAGGTGGATTCGAGAATGGTTTAGATTTACAATTGGACTCGATAGATGGCGCTGCGATCGTGTTACGGGCAATTTAACTTTTTCACCCGAGCGAAGCTGGGCGGGACAGCTAGTAATATGATATAGTAATTTAATCAAACATTGCTTATTACTGGCTGTTTAAATGAAATAAAAAAAATATTATTAAGATATATATATATAAGATATATAGCCTATATCGACAATATCCGTCAGAGGAAGTGGTAATAAAACACTCTTAAATCTACAAAAACAATGTATATAGAAGTTAGAAGGTACCTTAATCTAGGAGTAAAGGACTATACTTCTAAGACAGACACGATTTATATATGTTTATGTATGAACTCAAGTACAGTGATTAGTCACACCACGAGCTTTACGGTGAAGGAAAACATCGAGAGGAAACCTGCATACGTCTGAGAAGAAATTCTAAGGCGTATGTATAGTCGTGCTTGAGTAACGGCGATGGACTCGCCATCTGTCACGTTGGCACCTAATATATCTTTGGCGAAAAGTGGGTGTGTGGGTATTACCTATACACCTCTGCCTACCCCTTCGGGGGCCCTTGTGGGAAGGCGTGAGGATATATTATTATTTTATTATTATTAAACGCCTATATAACCTTGTCATAGACCCTTTAATCCTAAAATAATAGGTTCGAATCCACGTATAAATGAAGTAAATGTTCAACACTATTGTAGACAGAGATTCCTTGATGCTTATGGCTTGAGGTTTATGCTAATACATACATCAAACATCTTTATTATCAAAAAGTTTTTAATGGGGGGTCCGTTAATCTAACCTAATCCGGCCACAATTTATATATTAACTCTTAAAAACTTTGGGAATTTCGCTTCAGCGGTGTATCGGAGGCATAACCACGGCCTGCATGAAGTCCTTCTGTAGACTACATCTGGAGCCGGTGCCTTTGCATGTGAAATTTTCTCTCTCCATCCTCCATTTCCATCTCCATGAATATTCTTTAAACCTCTGTCCTTTTTTCGGAAAATCTTCATGAAAAAAAATCCTCTTTTGGGATCAGCAATCCTTAAATTTGCGCGTTATTGCTAACCCGCCTCTTATAGTCCTCGATAGAAATATTCTTGCCCTCTCGTACATTATTCGATGCAGCGCATTCTGTGACTTGGTTCCCAACATTTTGATCCTTTTTCGAGTGATTCCAATTTTGTGGCAAATCGAGCTCATTACTCAATTGTCTATTTGGTGTATACAAATGTGTCCAAGGATCGCACCTACCTCTTGATAATAAGTATTGATAAGTGGGAATGGGCAATATGGGAGGAGAGTATCCTTGTTCTTGTATATTTTCAGTCGTGATTGGTCTTGGAGTTTGCTTCGGAGATACGGAGTTCATTCGATTCCATTTCTTTTCGTATAACTCATCTGCACAAGATGTTATGTGTGGTCTTTTTAACTCCTTCTGTTTAGTTTCTAGAACAGCTTTGTCCAATTTTAAAATTACATTTAACATTTCATATTTAGAGATAGCGGGCTTAACAGCATCCTGAGTTATTTGAGTATGGAATGTAGCATTGTGTTCTTGTTCATTTACAATATTAGAAATATCTGTTGGAAGTGACTTTAACGTTGTACAGTTTGCTATATTTGTAGCAGCGATAACAGATTCAGGGATATTCATATTTTTTATCTCACCAGCAGCACTCCTTCTGATATTAACGGCCGGTACAATATCTCCGCCTGAACACAATGGACTAAATTTTTTATCGGAATTACATTGATGTTCGTTACTGCTTTTATTTGAAGGATCATTAATTAATGGGACACAGCATGGACTCCTGTTATAGGAACCTAGGTATTGGGAATTAGCACAATGATATAATAAATTTAGGTTGCTTGCATACTGTGCATGTAGTGGTGCTTGTCCACTTGACATAATTATATTCTTTAGAATTGGGTTCCCTCTTCCTATATATGCAGGCATAGGTGCAATACTTATTTGAGGGTCGCTATAACTTGCTGGTGGAGGTATTTGGGGACTTGGTTTTTGAGGTTCTTGATTGTTCGCTACCGGAATATTGTGACTATCACTAAAACATGTTTTCGGTAACGCCTGTGTTGCAAACGAATTATTGTTTGCGGTATTATTTTGATATTCTGTTTCATTTTGTTTACGATTTGGGGTTCTTATAGCCGAGTCATTATTAGTATTTACTACTGCATTAGACTGTTCAACAGAAATATTTTTGCTAGAAGTATCCGTATCGATAATAGGAAAATGTTGAGCTGCTTTTTGATGTAATCCATCGCTTATATTTGGAAGTAGAGTAGATATGCTACTGACATCTTCAGTGCCGTATTTAAAAGTAGCGGGTAGTTTACCTCCTTGTAAGGGATCATCCCATTTAATACCCGTATTATGTTTGACCTCCCTTCCATCATCAGTATTTTGTTGCATTTGTATTGGTTTATGAGTGAAACCACCAAATAGAGTTTGCGCTTGGTGTAAAGAACTTGTTTTATTATCTTCCGATGTCTTTGTAAAAGCATTATTTATAGGGACTGCGGTACTAGGAAGTTTTGGCGACTTCCGTTCTGGTGATTTTATTTTAGGTTCTTGCACCGCGCTCTCATCACAGGTTTCATCCCCATTGTGAGAGTTGTTAATTATCATATTACTAGTGGATATGTCTTCATATGGTGGCAGTGGTATCTCTTCCATTGGAACGTTACAAGTAGGCATATTTTCAGAAACACCTCTTAAATCATGGGCGTTAACAAAGTTCGTATTTATCACCTCGTCACGTGATGGCGTGGACTTGTGGGCAGTCTCGTTCTGAGCTAAGCTTGCATCCCTACTGCTTGTATCTTGACAATTTGTATTATTGACTTCGTCAAAATTTAGGTCAGCTCTTAATTTTTTGTTTTTATGGAATTTGCCATGTTTTTTGTGTTTTTTAAGTTTTTTACGTTTATGAGGATCTCTTTGGTGGTGTGTTTTGTACTGATCTTTGTTTTGATCTTCAGAAATGCTTCCGATTTTGATAGCTTCATTAGGCGAACAAATATTGGTTTGTACTTTCTTATTTCGTACTTTGGGTTTTTGGAATATTTGTGGTGAAGTTATTTGTATATTTTCAGGACCCCTTTTGGTTTTCTCTATATCTAATCTCGGTTTTAATTTCTGAACAACAGCTACGCTACTGGGAATAGCGTTTTCATTTTGATGACCAGTATCGTCAACTAACTCAGTGATAAGTAGAGTAGCATCAGTAATTTCATGAAGCATTAAACTTGGGGGCAGCTTTGATATACCATTGATTCGATGTTCGCGTCTAATATGCTTTTTCGATGTTTCTGTACTTGTTATGCCACTATTTTTTGCCCCTATGTTACTATCGCTTTTCTTCGTCCTTCTGTTTTTTTCATGTTGATGTATATCGTTTTCTCTGTCAGTTTTGTCAAGGCAAAAACCAGTCTCGCAAATATCATTAGCGTTGTTTATATTTTTATTTGATATTATCTCACAATCGGTCAATTTTTTTTTTGAACAATGTACACAGCTACTACCCAAACTTGAACTGACTTGATTAGATTGATCATTTTGGTCTTCAGGTATGTTTATCACATTGGCATTGGCTTTCTGCCCATCAGTTCTAGATTTATGAGCAAAAATCATATTTATGGCACTTATTTTTTCTGAAATACCATCTGCGCGCGTGGTATTACTTAAACTTGACTCTTGTGCAGACTTTTGGATGACGCCATCAGTAGTACTGGCGAGGTTTCTTTCTAAAATTTTGTTTTTCAGCCGTTCTTTTATTTCCTCAGTTCCCATAGCTTTAGCTTTCTTTATACTCGATATCTTATTCAAAAATTCAACTGACACATTCTTCCAACTGCATTTCGTATCTAACGCCTTGTTTAATGTATTCATTTTTGATTTGACACAATTAACGCTCTTATCTTTCTTATCATCCTTTGATATAATTATATCTTGGATTACATCTTCATTCTTTTTAACATCTGCATCATCAACACATATTACTTCATCATCATCACTTATAGCGCTTATGATAGCTTGGTTTTTCTTACTTGGCGCTTCTGTTTCCTTGTTCTCTTTAACATCCTTTCCATCGCCAGCATTCTTTGAAGAATTATCGTTAACAATCACTTTCCGAGTAATAGTGAGACCAATAAGACCCTCGTTTTTCTTGATATTTACATGAATAGGATGTGTTTGACGCAATGCTTTTATTATTTTTATATTTAGCTTATTGTTTAATTCTTGCCTTCTTTCTATGATTTTTTTGGCTTTATTCATGCTGGGAGTGCTATCAATAGTTAAGTCTATAACGTCACCATTCTGAGAAGTCGTCAAGCCGTTTGCATGCTGCTGTTTCTTGAAATACAATGGATATTTCTTGAAGTCGACTAGCTTCACCCTTAGAGGGCGACACTTCTTTAGCTTCTCCAAGTTGGCGGGTATTTCGAAGAATGAGGGTGGTAATATGTAAAAGCTCTTCTGAGGCAGTCTATGTTTCAATTTATGATGTGGCATATTGCCTCCTTGTGCGATATATTGACCTGCAAAGAATATATAGTTTACTTTAGTGTATCCGACCTCTAAAACCGGAAAAAGGTTTGCAGGGTGATATCGGAACTAAAAAAAATTACGTATTAAGAGAGGTAGGGCATAACGGGTTTCACGTTCGAATTTGGAGCTGCCCGACTGGGGCAGGACCTCCACCTTATAGAAGTCCGTAGCCAAATAACACAATTTATTGTGTTGTGTTCCTACGCGGTGAATAAGGTTTCCAGTAATGAGCTCCTTGAGGAGGGGGGAGGATTGTTACATTGTGTTGGAAGCAGAGGGATTAAACCTTATGCTGCCAACACACTATAACTCTCCGAACACAGAGTGGCAACTCGCAAGTGATACTTCGGTATCGTGAGCGTAAATAGGTTACGGTGACCGTTTCCCAGGTGGGCCGTATGCTTGTTTGCCACTCCTGTATAAAAAAAAAAAATTATACAGTACTGTAACATCATGATGATCGTGATCATGATGATGGTAATAAATAATATCCTCACGCCTTCCCACTAGGGTCCCCGGTATTACCTATACTCTGGCGGAAAGTGGGTGTGTGGGTATTACCTATACACCTCTGCCTACCCTACCCCTTCGGGGACCCTTGTGGGAAGGCGTGAGGATATACTATATTATTATTATAAATATGTAATTTAACCAATGTGTAATTAGTTGTATTGACAGCTTATATAACAATCTATTCATGCATTAGTGAACATGTTGTATAGGCATGTGTGATACAGGAGGCGCAGATAACCGCGGGTCGGCCCATGGCAAGTGACGAGTCTTTCGTCTTCGCTCGACTGTTAATACATCTTTAAATTTAAATCCAGACATATGTAGGTGTCATATACTTCTAATTATTGCTTTTCACTGTATTTAGAATCAAATATAAAATCGGGACGACGAAAAAATCCTTTGACCCGCGCTCATGAATCAACCAACCATCAGCTGTCGCTAAAGTGACATCTCTGACGTGATTTGAATACGCAGTCTCGAAAAAATATTTTCTTTTACCATTAAGCTAGCACATAGTATAAAATTAAACGCACAGAATTCGCAAATCAACTGGCGTGAATGAGGGCGTGATTGTAAAGATGAAGAAAGGCATGTTACGTTGGCTTGGACACATAGAAAGGATGAGTGAAGAAAGATTGACGAAACAGATATACAAAGCAAAAGTGTGTGCAAGAAGAGGCAGAGGAAGGCCACGTTCCAACTACCTGGTTCAAATAGATCGGACTCTCAAGGACGGGAACGTTAAGAGTACTCGAAACCGACGAGCATGTATGAAAAGACTGATGAATGTGGACGAAGCGAAAGAGGTATGTAAGTCTAGAGAGAACTGGCGCTCTATACTCTCTGCCTATCCCGTTAGGGACTTGGCGTGATGATATGTATATGTATCTCAGAATTCCTTTAAAAGTCATTGGTGCGTATTGTCATGGTTTCAAAATAAAAAGTCGTACCATGTTTGACGCATCTGCAGTCTATGATTGGGTCATCACAGACATCTTCATTTTCGTAGACCATGATTATTGTTATCTGTGAACAAGGTAAAATAATTATAGATTACTATTATGTCAATATTTGAAATCCCCATCTGCCTCTACCTATACCAAAATAATATTTGAATAGATAACTAAGTTTCTAATAGTGAGTTCCCACATGAGTCCCCGAAGGGATACGCAGTGGCAGTGGTACCCACACTACCACTTCTCGCTGGTGATATATTTTAGGTGCCAACGTGACGTGTAACCGGCCCTTCGCCGTTACTATAGAACAACTATACATTTATATATAAAGCTAGGCTGACGAAACATACAATGCGAAAAGGATATATGGCTAGGCTGACGAGACATTCTATGTGAAAGGGATATATAGCTTGGCTGACGAGACATACAATGTGAAAGGGATATATAGCTTGGCTGACGAGACATACAATGTGAAAGGGATATATAGCTTGGCTGACGAGACATACAATGTGAAAGGGATATATAGCTTGGCTGACGAGACATACAATGTGAAAGGGATATATAGCTTGACTGACGAGACATACAATGTGAAAGGGATATATAGCTTGGCTGACGAGACATACAATGGGAAAGGGATATATAGCTTGGCTGACGAGACATACAATGGGAAAGGGATATATAGCTTGGCTGACGAGACATACAATGTGAAAGGGATATATAGCTTGGCTGACGAGACATACAATGTGAAAGGGATATATAGCTTGGCTGACGAGACATACAATGTGAAAGGGATATATAGCTTGGCTGACGAGACATACAATGTGAAAGGGATATATAGCTTGGCTGACGAGACATACAATGTGAAAGGGATATATAGCTTGGCTGACGAGACATACAATGTGAAAGGGATATATAGCTTGGCTGACGAGACATACAATGTGAAAGGGATATATAGCTTGGCTGACGAGACATACAATGTGAAAGGGATATATAGCTTGGCTGACGAGACATACAATTCGAAAGCATCTGCAAGAAGGGGTAGGAGAAGACCACGTTCCAACTTCCTAGACAAATCGATCGAACACTCAGTACTGGGAACTAGAAACCGACGATCATGTATGAAGTGCTTAATGAATGTAGATGCGAAAGAAGCATAAAAGGTCTGAAGATCTAGAGAACTAGAGAGAACCCTGCGAGGGACTGGGCGTGATGATTTGTATATATTCAGCCGTTCTAAAATTAACGGTTTATATTAATTAAAAAAAATCCTCACGCCTTCCCACAAGGGTCCCCGAAGGGGTAGGCAGAGGTGTATAGGTAATACCCACACACCCACTTTCCGCCAGAGGTATATGAGGTGCCAACGTGACAGATGGCGAGTCCATCGCCGTTACTCAAGCACGACTATACATACGCCTTTTGAATTTCTTCTCAGACGTATGCAGGTTTCCTCTCGATGTTTTCCTTCACCGTAAAGCTCGTGGTGTGACTAATCACTGTACTATACAAGTTTATATTATGTTTTATAATTAAAGTTTCAATTATGTAACAGTGATAACCGCCTACCACCAGGTTGGCCGTATGCTAGTTTGCTACACGTGTAGTATATATTTTTTTATACAAAAAGGATTTTTAAACATTACGTATTATAAACGTAATAAAAAATGTATTAAGAAACGAAGAAGAAGAAGAAGAGAAGAAGAGAAGAAGAGAGGTAGGGCATAACGGGTTTCCCGTTCGAATTTTGAGCTGCCCGACTGGGGCAGGACCTCCACCTTATAGAAGTCCGTAGCCAAATAACACAATTTATTGTGTTGTGTTCCTACGAGGTGAATAAGGTTTCCAGAAATGAGCTCCTTGGGGAGGGGAGAGGATTGTTACATTGTGTTGGAAGCAGAGGGATTAAACCCATTATGCTGCCAACACACTGTAACTCTCCGAACACAGAGTGGCAACGCGCAAGTGATACTTCGGTATCGTGAGCGTAAATAGGCTACGGTAACCGTTCCCCATCAGGTGGGCCGAATGCTTGTTTACCACTCTTGTTGTATAAAAAAGAAAAAAAAAACACAATCTTTTTAAAGAGGTCTCGCGCCGTCTAGTCGAGACCTCTCGTGACAGGCGGGCTGGAACATATCTCGCTCAGAGAATCAGCATTGCTATCCAGCGTGGCAATGCTGCTAGTCTTCTTGGCACGTTGCCTCGGGATACAGATTTGGGTCAAATATTTTATCAGTAAGTAGTTAGTTTCAACTGTTCTTTGTAAATATTAATAAAAATAACTTTTTGTATTTAACGTACGTTATATAAGCCTGAACCAAGTAATTTCACGTCGTCTCAGGCGACTCTTCAGTTATTCAGTTCAGGACCAGGGTGCTCCGTGAGTTGCAATGCCCTTTGCATCAGAACAGCTTCCGACATCCAAAGCAGGTCGAGCACGCAGTGTTATCTCAACTCGCCATTCACGGCGCAGATCGTAATTACGATAGTAAATGTCTTGCGAGTGACGTGAATGCCTCGCGTATAGGCAAAACACCACTGAGAAGCCTTTTGAGTTGCCTTTAATAATGTACGATTTTAATCACACTATTTTTGTGCTTGCTTATTGTTTAAAAACTTGGTGACCAACTTGATCTTCCGGGGATTCTTTGCACTCTTCGTCTATTTGACTTTATCTACTATAAATATAGGCCGGCCTTTGGCGGCCGTCTGGTCAAGTGACTGTGACAAGTGAAGTCACACACCCACTATCCGCCAGAGATATATTTTAAATGCCAACGTGACAGCCGGCGAGTCCATCGCCGTTACTCATGCACGACTATGAATACTCTGAATTTCTTCTCACACGTATGAAGGTTTCCTCTCGATGTTTTCCTTCACCGTAAAGCTCGTGGTGTGACTAACACTGTACTTAAGTTCATAAAAACTCATTGGTACAGTCGGGATTCGAACTTGCGAATCTTTGTGTCGCAAGCAACTACTCGAGCCGGACCACGCCAATTTAAAAAATGATCCAAACATTTTACGAAAGCAAGAGAATACCTTTTTAAACCACCACGCGATTTAAAAAATGCTGTCCATTAACCTTGTCATAAATATCTCGATAAGTGTGTCAAATACATGGTAGTGTGTGTAATGTTTATTTTATTGATTTAATGTACTTTTCATGCATAGTTATATCCTCCTATATATAAACTAAAAGTGTGTGAAATTTCATATTCGTCCGCGCAATTTTCGTAAAAAGGTGGGACAAAGTAGATGGTGTTATTCAAACAATAAAATTATGCGTCTGGCATATTGTGCTTACATTGTTCCGAAGGGCACCAAGTTACTGATTATAAATACGAAAACAGCATACAGTCGCGCCCGGTGCACACGCACGCAGCAGCATGCCGCCGCCACGTGGCCCTGACCTACGAATGCATGCAAGGCAAATGCCTGCCTGTCTGTATTCTGCCGTAACTAGTGCTCCACAAAGCTTTACATTATCCTCATGACCACTTTCTGCCATCGATACCTGTTAGAGAGGTCTGTCACTATGAGGTCTCAGAGGACTTTGATTCCGCGGGTGTTTTGGCTGGGGAAGGAACTCTTCGCTAAGAATTACCATGCAGTGCAGTGCCTTAAGAGTGATGTGAACACAATGGCAGAGTCAGGCTACAACACTGGTATTGCAAGCGTCCAAACACAATTAGGATCCGCTTACAGAGGCTATTGGCGATCCATATTTCTATGGGAGTCGAGAAATTTGACGCGTCTCAACGTCGGGTAACATCTTCAGGGCGATGGTAGCCTCCAGCTAATAATAGACGAATCGTGTCAATTGAAATCATATCGAAATCAGCTGATTTGGATATTACATAACAAAGTCCTCAACCACGTCTGTCTGTTTATTCGCGAAAAACTCAATCAGAATACCACGTTCCAACTACCTGGATCAAATCGATCGGACGCTCAAGGACGGGAACGTCAAGAGTACTCGAACCCGACGAGCATGTATGAAGAGACTGATGAATGTGGACTAAGCGAAAGAGGTATGTAAGTCTAGAGAGAGCTGGCGCTCTACTCTCTGCCTACCCCGTCAGGGACTCGGCGTGATGATATGATGATGATGATGAAACTCAAAAACTACTCTACCAGCCTACACCAATATACAGAGTGATTCAGGAAGGTTTGAATGCATAATATTTTCTATGACCCGGACGAAGCTGGGTATAGTGTATAATCAAATTTAAGGCAGCTGTGGTTAGTTTAAAATACTGGCGTCGTAAACAGAATTAATATCATTTAGAAAGTGCATCACATAATCGCGTAAAGTTTGACCTATAGAACTTTTGATAGCTACACAGTTCTCTCGATATGCGCAGTGTCATCTGTATTGTCCTCCTCCGCCCCCCTCCCTTCCCTCGTCTGGTTTTAATGTATATAAATAGCCGTGAGGTAGCCCACAATCGCAAAATGCAAGGTCACTAAATACTGGTTTAGGCTCACGTTTTCGTTCGCGTTTTCTTTGGATTGTCTTCCGGGATACTTCGTTTTTTTTTTTCCTATACTCAAGTTGTTGGCCAAGCTCTTATGCCGGACAACGACAATATTTAATATATAATATAATATATCTTCACGCCTTCCCACAAGGGTCCCCGAAGGGGTAGGCAGAGATGTATAGGTAATACCCACACACCCACTTTCCGCCAGAGGTATATTAGGTGCCAACGTGACAGATGGCGAGTCCATCGCCGTTACTCAAGCACGACTATTACATACGCCTTTTGAATTTCTTCTCAGACGTATGCAGGTTTCCTCTCGATGTTTTCCTTCACCGTAAAGCTCGTGGTGATACTAGTCACTGTACTTAAGTTTTAGAAAAACTCATTGGTACAGGGATTCGAACTTGCGACCTTTGCGTCGCAGGCAACTGCTCGGACCACTCGGCCACCACGGCTCTACAGTATTTAATGATGATCAATTAATAAGAAAACGGTGTGCATTACGAACAAACAAACTACTTTTAACGCATAATGTTAAGATAACATGCAAGAATGTAATGAGAGTTCGATGCCCGCGCTGACGTATGCCTGCTGTGTGAATGATAATGGAAAGTTTGAGAACTAAATAGATACCTAGAGCTTATGTATCTTTGTATATATTAATGAACAAAAATTCAAAAAGACTCGCCATCTTGGCACTTAAAATATACCTCTGGCGGAAAGCGGGTGTGTGGGTACTACCTATACACCTCTGCCTCCCTCTTCGGGGAGGCACACAATATGTCTGTACTAGTATTATAAAGATGAAATGTACTATTAACGTTCTAATCTCAGGAACTATTAATCTGATTTAAATATTTTTTTTGCATTAGATAGCACGTTTATTGAGGACTGTGGGAGCTGTGCCTGCGACTTCGTCCGCGTGGAATTTATCAAAAAAGTAATTAGTTTCTAAAATAAAAGTAGCTTATGTTACATCTCTTACATGAGCTATATGCCTGTAAAAGTACCGTCAAATTCGGTCCAGCTGTTTTAGTGATTAGCCGGAACAAACAGACGTGTCTTGCTTGAATAACGACGACGTTGGGAGGTCGCTGCGCTAGCAGCATAGGCGCCTAACGATCCCCATTCTGCCAGCACAACTTTACTCATTGCAAGAAACAACGGTCTTCAATGGAGGTACTGCTCGTTTTAATAAAAAAAAATACAACTAAACACCAATACTTAAAATAACTTAAAAAAAACCGTCTTTAAAGTTTTGTAATCCCGATAGGCTTTTTTAGGGAACGAGCTTATAATAATTTTAATATATATGGGTTCCCAAAGGGAGGCAGAGTCTTCACCAGAGATATATCTACACGACTATATTGTATATACACCTTTGAATTTCTTTTCAAGCGTAAGCAGGTTCCCTCTCGATCATCTTAAAGCTCGAGGTGTGACTTAAGCTCAGACAATCCCTTTGATATAGTCCGGATTCTTTAAACCGTTATTTGTAATAAGAATAGGTTCTCTGAAAAGTTTTTTACTAAAAAAATATTGTTTATAAAAGGAACATAAAAATGGCTAGAAAATATAAGCGATAACGCCTGCAGTAGGTAGGCAGAGTTCATGTCGCAATTAACACTGATCATTAAACAAATAATTTAAATATTCCATTATAAATATAATAAAGAGGTTTGTAAGTAACATTTAACCACTAACCTTAATTATTTCGCTCGCAAAATATTTTTCACAATATCCACAATTAATATTATTAATTAATATAGAACGTACTCCTGTGCAGTCACGGAATAAAGTTCACAGAATTAAAATGAAGTTATTTATTATTGATTGTGTTAATAGTTTGATATTTCGCAGCTCCCACCGCGCTGAGGGCAGCCCGTTGACTCGTCAAACCTAACCGAAGGAATCACTAATCACTATCAAGTGGGAACCACGACAAGTGGCTGTGTACTGGACTCAATATTATGCTCCTACAAGGTCAGAATATATTCATTTTACGCGTCAAATTTGAAATTGGTTTTCTTTGGGAAGACTTATTTTCTGGGATAGAAGGATGTTATGTACATATATTATAATATATAATATATCAAAATATATCCTCACGCCTTCCCACAAGGGCCCCCGAAGGGGTAGGCAGAGGTGTATAGGTAATACCCACACATCCACTTTCTTCCAGAGATCTATTTTAGATGCCAACGAGACAGATGGCGAGTCCATCGCCGTTACTCAAGCACGACTATACACGCCTTGGAATTTCTTCCAGACGTATGCAGGTTTCCTCTCGATGTTTTCCTTCACCGTAAAGCTCGTGGCTTTAGTTCTTTAGGCTCGTGGTTCGAGCAGTTGCCTGCGACGCAAAGGTCGCAAGTTCGAATCCCGATTGTACCCATGAGTTTTTCTAAGCTTAAGTACAGAGATTAGTCACACCACGAGCTTTACGGTGAAGGAAAACATCGAGATGAAACCTGCATACGTCTGAGAAGAAATTCAAAAGGCGTATGTATAGTCGTGCTTGAGTAACGGCCATCTGTCACGTTGGCACCTAATATACCTCTGGCGGAAAGTAGGTGTGTGGGTATTACCTATACACCTCTGCCTACCCCTTCGGGGACCCTTGTGGGAAGGCGTGAGGATATATATTTATATTTTATATATTTTATTATATTATATAGCTTATGTCTTTCGCTTCATCGTTCATCAGACTTGTACTTGCTGCTTTCGGTTTCACTTGACGATCCCATCCTTGAGTGTCCGATCAAATTGATCTAGGCAGTTGGATCTTTGTTGCCCTTTGCCACGTCTTTCGCATTCATTCGAAAGACTTTCACGTTGTATATCTATTTCGTCAATCTTCTCCCTTGCCGTCTTTAATATTTATTTATTCACAATAATATTCTTACAGTCTATACCAATACGATGCTTAAAGAAAAAAATTATAATAATAACATTAATAAACTATTTTACAAGATAACAAAATATGTCCAAACCCAAGTATTTGCCTTTCTTAAACGTTGTAATCACACAAATTGCTTAGCGGATATAAAAATAATTCTTTACGCCATCCCACAATGGTTCGCAAAGGGGTAGGCAGAGGTGTATAGGTAATACCCACACACCCACTTTCCGCCAGAGTTATTTCCAGAACTTCACAAGGAATAATTGTTTTAGTTTATTTTGGATTTTGGAATTCTGGAAAAAGAAAGAAAGTTAACCATTTTATATGTTTATTTACGTGCCACACAAACGATAACTTGTATTACATAAAAAAAAACGTGTGCACTCGGGGACTGCCGCGGTAAAGCTATTTTTTATCAACTTATTCAATACACCTATATACTTTCTCACAAACAGCTGCTTACGTACTAGGCATGCCTTTTAAGATCTGTCAATTTTGAATTTGGAACTGTTCTATATTCGAATGTGTTTAAATTTTGAAAGTGTTAGGTTATTTTCGTTACGGAATTTCTGGATTCGGTCTCCACGCTGAAGGCCCGCGATAGAAGCTATGCAATAGCTTAATAAACGTATCCCTTATGTTAATCCTTGTAATAATCTCTGTGGTAAATTCCGTTCAATTCCGTTCAGCCTGCCTGGCGTTATTGGGTAACAAGCCTCGATACATTCTCACAAACTTTCCCATTCATAACATTCGTAGGAAGGATAATTGTAGCTGTTGTTACATACATACATACATATAATCACGCCTCTTTCCCGTAGGGGTAGGCAGAGACCACTTCTTTCCACTTGCTACGATCCTTACATACTTCTTTCGCTTCGTCCACTTTCATTATTCTCTTCATACATGCTCTTCGGTTTAGGGTACTCTTGACCTGACCTTTTTTCAAGACGTCCCTAATTTGGTCTAGAAACGTCCGCCTAGGTCTACCCCTTCCAACACTTTCATTCACACTCGCCTTATACACTTTTTTCGTCAATCGTTCTTCATTCATTCTCTCGACATGGCCAAACCATCTCAGCATACCTTTCTCAATTTTTGTCACTACATCTTCTTTCAGACCACAACGTTTCCTTATCTCACTATTTCTTATCCTGTCACTCAGCTTAACTCCTATCATACTTCTTAACGCTCTCATCTCAACTGCATTTATTCGGCTTTCATGCTTTTTCTGCCATACCCAACTTTCACTTCCGTACATGAGTGTCGGAACCAACACTCCCCCATGCACAGCCAAACGAGCCTTAAAAGACACATTCCGACTGCCCATGAAGGAGTGCAAAGCCCCATTCACCATGTTTCCTGCATTCACTCTTCTTTCAATATCACTCTCACACTTTCCATCTCTTGTAAACTTTGAACCCAGATACACAAACTACTAATAAAAACACCGACTATAATTAGATATTGTATTTTCAAACATTTCGGGTCAAATTTGAAGTCTGTGACATAATATTAAATATGTGACAGGTGTCAAATAAGCATGGATGCTGACAGTATGGTAAGGAATCTTTACACGCCCCCTTAAAGAATTCCTGTCTTCCCAAGACGGTAGGCAGTGGTGCACAATTATTACTGAAATTATATGTGACAATGACAGTTAATTGAATTGAATTTAGCTCAAAGAAAATAATTCCTAGATACTTTTATCTAGGAATTATTTTCTTTGGGCTCGTGGCAAATTAAAATTTATTATTACAGCCGGAGCGAGCGGAGTTCGAACTTGCAATGTAACTACTTAAACCACACGGCTATTGCGGCTTTTAAGTTTAATATTTACCTTAAAATAGAGCCGTGGTGGCCGAGTGGTTCGAGTAGTTGCCTGCGACACAAAGATCGCAAGTTCGAATCCCGACTATACCAATGAGTTTTTCTGAACTTAAGTACAGTGATTAGTCACACCACGAGCTTTACGGTGAAGGAAAACATCGTGAGGAAACCTTCATACGTCTGAGAAGAAATTCAAAGGCGTATGTATGGACGTGCTTGAGTAACCGCGATAGACTCGCCATCTGTCACGTTGGCACCTAATATACCTCTGGCGGAAAGTGGGTGTGTGGGTATTACCCATACACCTCTGCCTACCCCTTCGGGGACCCTTGTAGGAAGGCGTGTATCTATCTATCTATCTATCTAAAATATAATAATAACATACTAAACAGAGGTAATTCTATAACACGTAACGATTTTTGGCATCATACAAATACCTGTATATTCAGTAAGCTTGCTTAATACAAAAATGTTGTATACAGAGACCACAGAACACCATACATGTAGCTATGTATCTATAGATAATGCTATCCACGAAGACGCGCCCCACCAATTTCTAGTAGAGGGGGTCGCGGGATGCGGGGAGTATGACCCGAGTCTATTAATTGTAGTGTGCGTGTGCACTCATAGGTAATCAGTGTGTACCGATAATAGTCAAACATTAGTGGAAGGTTGCACACTTGGAACTAAAAGGAAGAATAGTGGGGCGCGTCTTCGTGGATGGCGCTATTTATATCTATGTATGAATGGAATTCACCAGTGTTATGTATACAGAATGGGGCGATACGTTTAACGTAAGATTGATCCTGAAATATTACAGTATATATATAATGATATAAGCACAAATATATATATAGATATATATATATAGATATATATATATATATATATATATATATATATATATATGTATGCTTACATGGCAAGCATTTTCTTATCCTTTAATTGAGCTGTATAAGTCCAAATACATATAAAGTATGAAGGATAATAAGTTTCATGTCTTTGTATAAGGAGAAAGTATAGATTATAGTTTTTGTCCTTATCTAAAAGCCGTTTCCATAATAAAAACAAAATAGTAAATGAGCTAGGGCTGTCACCTACACTAACATTACATTATTTCCTTCAACAAGCACTTATGTTTATAACGCGACTTTGCACCTTCGGTTCTAATAAACAAATCTCTATCTATCTAAGGATCTAATAAACAACTTTAGAACTATTCTAAACATGTCTTACAATGCCCTATAAGCATAACATTTGGAAACGCTCTCTTAGCGTTTAGTGACTTAAAATGCGTATGACATTAAGTGACGATATTTAAGTCAATCTAATATGTACTTAAGCTGCTATTGCTTGAAGTACAAATTCCAAGGAGCTGAGGCTTACACTATCGTCATGAGACGATGTCATAAGAGACTCATTTTGACTAATGAGTCCGCGGGGTGGAGTACGAGGGGGGAGCGGGTGTCGGCGGCGAAGGGCTCGGCGCGCTTGCACGTGCCCGCCGGCTCCAGGCGCACGTGCCGCAGTAAGCGCACCAAGCAACACTTCATCTGAATCATGGCGAACCTTTTACCTAGAAAATAACACGATTATCAACAGACAACAAGTACACTTTATTAATAAACTAGCTGTCCCGCCCAGCTTCGCTCGGGTGAAAAAGTTAAATTGCCCGTAGCACGATCGCAGCGCCACCTATCGGGTCCAATTTAATATAGCCTATGTTACTCGTGGATAATGTAGCTTTCGAGTGGTGAAAGAATTTTTAAAATCGGTCCAGTAGTTTTTGAGCCTATTCATTACAACCAAACAAACAAACAAACAAAGTTTTCCTCTTTATAATATTAGTGTAGATTAAGTGTTCACCACACTTAACTATATTTTCTCTCTAACTATCTCTTATACTAATATACTCATACCAATAATAATAATAATAATAATGAGGAAATATTTGTAAAGAAATGGCTCAAAAAGTATGTCCCGATTTTAAAAATTCTTTCACCATCGCTACATTCAACTTGAGTAACATAGACTATATTTTCTTATTTATAAAAATCTTATGTCCTCCCGTGCGAAGCCGGGACAGGGCGCTAGTTTATTAATAAAGTGCACTTACTACAGCTGCAAAGTAAGATAAGTACTATGTTTCTGTACGGAAACATTATTAATGTTTATTTTCATGTGATTCTATACTGTTTTTGTATCTTAATCCATGGTAGTATAACCAATTTACTACTCTACAGATAATTTTTTTAACCCAAATCGGTATAGACTAGACGGATTTGCTACGCTGGATAGCAATGCTGATTCTCTGGTTCATGGTCAAATAATTCCCTACAACAAAATACAATATCTATTTCATGTTTCTAATGAGCCTGGCGGCTTGTACCAATGTGCTGACTGAATCAAAGAATTGTGATAAATAACACCTCGAGTTTCACGGTTACACTTCTGCCCATCCCTTCGGGGACTATGAATCAAAGCTGACGACGTCTGGTCTAGTGGATAGAGCTCCTGACTGCGAAATTTATGGTCGCGGGTTCGAATCCCGCTGAGGGCAGATATTTGTGTGATGAACACGAGTATTTGTACCTTAGTCTTGGATGTTCTATGTATTTAAGTATATATCTGTCTATATAAGTAAATATATCATTGTTTAGCTACCATAACAAAAGCTCTGCTTAATTTGGGACTAGCTCAATTGGTGTGGAATTGTTCCAAGGTATTTATAAAGCTCGAATCTTTACGGTTGTTACAGACCTGCTTACTCCGTCGGGAACCCTTTTGAAAAGGTGTGAAGATATACCATTTAAATACAACATACCAATACAGTACCGCGGCCCGATACCAAAGGGGGTGAAGACCCCTTGCGGGGGTGGGGTCCGGTTCTCCGCCCAGCGCTCAGGGATGAACTCCAAAGGTCGGTCGAAATACTGACAAAGATGCAAGAAGAATCATTGTTACCAAAACATTACAATCGTATGGTTGGGAAGACGATTGCAAAGTCAAGATTGAAAGTTCTAACACCGGAGTTAGAGTGTCCGGAGGAGAGAGAATAGAACTTTACAAAGAGAGGTTTGTACCAATTATTTTTATCTTAACTTATGTACAGCCACATCACTAGTTTTAATCTGCAGAAGTCTGAGAAGAAATTCAAAGATGTAGGTATCATGCTTGAGAAACAGCGATAGCTCGCAAAAATATAAAGCTTTCACGATAAAGTTTATAATGTGATAAACCACTGTTGTTCAGTTTAAAAACATTATTAGTACAGAACATTTGGGGTTTTTTTTATACAACAAGAGTGGCAAACAAACATACGGCCCATCTGATGGAAAGTGGGTGTGTGGGTATTAACTATACACCTCTGCCTACCCCTTCGGGGACCCTTGTGGGAAGGCGTGAGGATATATCGACGACCGTCTGGTCTAGTGGTTAGAGCTCCTGACTGCGAAACTTGAGGTCGCGGGTTCGAATCCCGCTGAGGGCAGATATTTGTGTGATGAACACGAATATTTGTACCTTAGTCTTGGATGTCCTATGTATTTAAGTATATATCTATCTATATAATTAAATATATCGTTGTCTAGTTACCATAACACAAGCTTTGCTTACTTTGGGACTAGGTCAATTTGTGTGGAATTGTCCCAGGTATTTATTTATTTATTTATTTATTTATATATTATATTATAGTATAGTATACATTTAATGCCAGTTAAGCCGCAAGTCACGACCAGTGTGCAATTACCTGTTCATCCCTTTGTAACCCTAAAATGGGGAACAAGATCGTAGTTCCCTCCTCGACGACCACGTCACTTCCGGGGATGTTGTAATCCTTAGTGCACAAACGCTGAATGGTTGAGAATGGGGGGTACAGGCGAAGGGTCTCTGGGAAATTATAATATAATAATAATATAATATATCCCCACGCCTTCCCACAGGGGTCCCCGAAGGGGTAGGCAGAGGTATATAGGTAATACCCACATACCCACTTTCCGCCAGAGGTATATTAGGTGCCAACGTGACAGATGGCGAGTCCATCGCCGTTACTCAAGCACGACTATACATACGCCTTTGAATGTCTTCTCAGACGTATGCAGGTTTCCTCTCGATGTTTTCCTTCACCGTAATTATACTTCTGTGAATCTTATTGTGAAAATATTAATGATCGGATTGATGTTTGTAACTCAGTCACGCCAGATCAGCTAAACGAAATTGAATGGCATTTGACACAGAGATAGGAGATAGGTATTGGTTAAATAGTAACTAGGATTATTAAATAAAACAAAGAAAATAAGGAAATAAAAATGAATGTTGATCCATTAAAGTAGTTATTATATAATAACATTTTAAATTCATTATGAAGTTTATTATAATTTTTTTTTTATATAAAATTTTTTTTTAGTTTTTAGCGTAATATTTTTTATAATTCAATTATCTTTTAAAAAAAATATATTTTGAATGGTTCAGATAATATAAATTTTTATTATATTTATGTTTATAAATATTACAATTAAAATTAATTATTTCTGTCCGCCCCGGCTTCGCACGGGTGTTACCATATACCTACCAATAATATGTAAACCATTGCGGTATAAAATGTATGTCTGTCGGAAAGTGGACGGAATGCGGGTATTACCTACACACCTCTGCCTACGCCTTCGGGCACCCTTGTGAGATGGAATGTATAAAGATACTGATGAATGTGGATGAAGCGAAAGTCTGAAGCCTAGAAAGTGTCACTCTCTTTACCTATCAAGGTGCTAAAACCAGATGATAAGCGGTTAACATGGTAACGCTAACGATAATAATATAATAATAATGATAATTTTGGTTTGCCATAGTAAATAGTACATGAACATAGTTCATCATTATTCATAAATTAAATAAAGTATTTATGTGCTTTATTCGCAAATTCTTTATTAGTTGGTAGCTTGCATTACCCCCTTCTTATTGAACGAAACGTGTATATAGCACTATTATCTAAGCGACGAATTTTAGTTTTCGACATCTACGCGAACGAAGTCGCGGGCACAGCTAGTTATTCATAAATGCCCCGTTCATCATTCATCATAATTTTTTATTCGTTTTTGTTTACTCACCTTGTATCACCATCTCCATATAAGTCAGTTCCTGTAGGACTTCGTAAGTTACCTTCCCGTCGTGTTTGTCCATAACCTCAATGATCTCAGCCCTCAGCGTGTCCTGGACCCGAGGGTCCACAGCTAGTTCCAGAAACAGGAATGCCAGAGTAGCAGACGTGGTCTCAAACCCGCCCAGGAATATGATGAACGCGTTTGCTGATATCACCATGTCGGCTGGAAAGACAGAAACCATTGGTTGGTGAACAAATTAAATTTGTTTAGTCTAGGCTGCCAGTTTTCTAGATGTACTTTCTAGATATATACTGTGGTGTACGTATGGTGCTATATTAATAGCCTGTGCCCCGCACTTGCGCTGGCGAAAACTCAGGAACAACTCAGGAACCATGACTATCTTGCACATGCATCAACCGAACTTTTCATACGACAAGAGTGGCAAACAAGCATACGGCCCACCCGATGGACAACGAGAACCGCAGCCTGTTTAAGCATACAATACCGAAGTATCACTTGCGCGTTGCCACTCTGCGTACGGAGAGTTATACTGTGTTACAGCATAATGTGACTAATCCCTCTGCTGCCAACACAATATAACAATCCTCCCCCCTCCCCGAGGAGCTACGGACTCCTATAAGGGAAAATCATCCCTTAACCATGGAACCACAAAAGTCTCACTCTGAAATACTATAATAGTAGGTACACACAGAAGTTTCTTTACCACAAAAATAATAGAAATAGTAATTTCGTGCTCAAATAACTTGCACAAAGAGAATTACTGAAATTGCTCCGTATCCTTCCAGAGTCCTCGCATTAATTCAGTTATCGTGAAAAGTTAAACGCTTTAAAGGGAAAAAGTTGGAATTAGTTCGGGTCAACTTTCTTTCAGGTATGTATGGAATGATCGACTGAGTCTTTAAAGAGTCTACATCTACCAAATGACTATTTGAATTGCTTTTGATTCTCACTAACATGCCCTTTTATTGTATGATCTTAAGCGATATCAAATGGATTTGAATGATGAATAACGAGTGAATGTAGGAGAAGCGAAACAGGTCTTTAAGTCTTAAGAGATCTGGCGCTCTACTCTCTTTGCATACCTCATGAGGGACTCCGCGGGATGATATGCATGTTTCATAATTAGCTTAGCCCCTAATTATGCAAAGTGTATAAGTAACTAGACAACGATATATATATATAAATACAAAGGGCATCCAAGACTAAAGTATAAATACTCGTATTCATCACACAAACATCTGCCCTCAGTGGAAATCGAACCCGCGACCTCAAGTTTCGCAGTCAGGAGCTCTAACCACTAGACCAGACGGCCGTCTTATATACATAATTCCCCATGCGAAATACGGGAGTTATGAGTACCACCTAACCCTCTGGAGGTACCCTTATATACAAGATTCCCCATGCGAAATATGGGAGTTATGAGTACCACCTAACCCTCTGGAGGTACCCTTATATACAAGATTCCCCATGCGAAATATGGGAGTTATGAGTACCACCTAACCCTCTGGAGGTACCCTTATATACAAGATTCCCCATGCGAAATATGGGAGTTATGAGTACCACCTAACCCTCTGGAGGTACCCTTATAGAGAGGCAAGAAGTAGATATTCGTTCAACAAATCCCTTTTAAAGAATTCTTATTTAATATTTGCACACTGCTCGAAATAAACCGTGCACCAAGATCAGTATCATACTTATCTGGACGTCGTCTCCGTCCAGCTTCCCATTATTATTATTATCACTGCGCAGAGCCATCATCAGGTCAATGAAGTCTCCTCGCTTCTCCTGTGTACCTGAAACGAGTCATTCGCAAACTCCATTAATAATAAATATAAACAAGTGTGTCCGTGTAATAATAATAATAAAAAGCCGTGGTGGCCGAGTGGTTCGAGCAGTTGCCTGCGACACAAAGATCGAAAGTTCGAATCCCGACTGTATCAATAAGTTTTTCTGAACTTAAGTACATTGATTAGTCACACCACGAGCTTTACGGTGAAGGAAAATATCGAGAGGAAACTTGCATACGTCTGAGAAGCAATTCATAGGCGTATGTATAGTCGGGCTTGAGTAACGGCGATGGACTCGCCATCTGTCACGTTGGCACCTAAAATATATCTCTGGCGGAAAGTGGAGGTGTGAGTACTACCTATACCCCTCTGCTCTGCCTACCCCTTCGGAGACCCTTGTGGGAGGATATCATTATTATCACTAACTTAGATTCAAACTGTACACAACAAAATATACGCAAGCCTAGGATAAGAAACTTTTGCTTGAGGACCCAGAATTTAAGATAAACGTAGAAATCTCCAACCTACGACCTCCATAAATATGTAAAATAATCTTAAACTTATGTAGAATGGTGAGAAAGTTCATAGTATGTACATATGATAGATAGTCGATAGAGGCAACGTCGGCTGACACTTTTAGCCTGACTGGTATGTTTTGTTTCATTTAAAACATTCCCTAAGCTTACCTCCTTCTCTAGCCCGCAACACGCTGGTGACGATATTGGTGAAGAAATCATGCGTCTTCTTTGGTATTATTTTCATCCTAAAGAATAACACGAAGGCCGGCCAGAACTGCTGCATCGTCCTGAAAGAAACGTCCTCAGTAAAGAAATAAAGTTTTGAGAACCTTATGATAGATACTTCAGTCTCTCAAACACCCAACGATATCGCGTATTTATTTCATAATCATGAACGTCTGAGCTGTATCATTTGTTTCCGACAAAGGAAAACAAAATCCCATGTCAGTATTACTAAAGTTAGTCCACAAATTGCTGCGACCACGATCAGCCAATCAATGGCTCAGCCGATTACTTACTAACTCGCTCGGTAAGCTAATCAACTAACTTTGCCAGTCCCTGTATTTGTTATACTGACTTTGGTATGAGCTATCACTGATAAATTGTAGGATACATACATACATACATACATATCATCACGCCAAGTCCCTAACGGGGTAGGCAGAGAGTATAGAGCGCCAGTTCTCTCTAGACTTACATACCTCTTTCGCTTCGTCCACATTCATCAGTCTCTTCATACATGCTCGTCGGTTTCGAGTACTCTTAACGTTCCCGTCATTCAGAGTCCGATCTATTTGATCCAAATTGTAGGATTATTAGTATATAAAGCGCTGAGGCCGAGTGGTTCAATTAGTCGCCTGCGGCAAAGATTACACGTTCGTATGATGTCTCAGAAAATAGACCAGTAGACGGGGAATTAAGTCATACATATATGTAGCTACACAAACATTATAAAAGGTAATATTTATGTAAGTCCAGAGAGAACTGGCGCTCTACCTATACTCTCTGCCTACCCTACCCTGATATGATGATGATGATAATATTCACTCCGAAACATGGTTTAATGGGTTTTTTTTATAAACTATTTATAATCCTCACGTCTTCCCACAAGGGTCCCCGAATAGGTAGGCCAGTTCGGAAAAACTCATTGGTACAGTCGGGATTAGAGCTTGCGATCTTTGTGTCGCAGGCCAACTCGAGCCACTCGGCCACCACGGCTGCTAATAACAATGTTTCCAAAAAAGCTTCTTTCATAAATTTACCCTTAACTTATGAAAGGGGCGAGGTACTTACTTGAGAAATATATTATAAGGAGTCATCTCGTAGAACGCGTGCAGAGCGACAGCAAAGGGGTCGTTTTCATTATCCATGACGTTACTCTTTATGCCAAACGCACACGGCACTATGGCATCGGCCGTGTAGCCCCCCACTAGCTTTTCACATTTCACTTCTGCATGCTCTCCCTCAAAGTCATTCTTGGTTTTTGTCAATGCCGTCACTCGAGTTAAAAACTCTTTTGCTGTATTGTCTATGATCGGGTACATGCTCCGTAGTTTGTTTGGTCTGGAACAGAACATAAAAAAAATACATTTCAATTATTATCATGAGCCGTGTTGGCCGAATGGTTCGGATAGTCGCTTTCAGGACAAAGATTGCAAGATTGAATACCGACTGTACTTTTTCTTAACTTAAGTACAGTGATAAGAACGGTGAGCACTACGAACGGAGAAGGAAAATATGAAGAGGCAACTTGCATATGTTTGAGAAAAAGTCAAGGACGAATGTATAGTCGTGCTTGAGACTAACTAACGGCAATTGATTTACATATATGAGAAAGAATATTTTATTTCATTAACAACAATGAGAAAGATAAATAGCAGAGCTAAGTTCCAAATTAAGCAAAGGTTGTGTTATGATAAAAAGCCAATTATATATTTCCTATATATACATAGATGCATAAGACATCCAAGACTAAGTCACAAATATTGGTCTTCATCATACAAATATCTGCCCTCAGCGGGTCTCGAACCCGCGCCCTCAAGTTTCGTATTCAGGAGCTCTAACCAATAGACTAGACAGCCGACAATATGAGAAAGAAAATACTCACGAGAATATAGGCGATATTTTGGCTCGAAGCCGCTTCCACTCGTTCCCTCTGAGGTAGAGGACAGACCCGGCCAGGGGGTCCACGTCCTCGTTGAAGAAGAACCCTCGGTCCACGAAATGGTGGAAGTCGTTGACGCACATCCGCTTGATCAGCTCAGGGTCGCACACAACCAACGTGCGCTGGTAGCACTGATGCATACCTGGAGTTTATTTATTTATTTACAAATGTTTATTAGATCGAATCCGCAATGAAGAGATTCGCAAATCAACTGGCGTGAATGAGGGCGTGATTGTAAAGATGAAGAAAGGCATGTTACGTTGGTTTGGACACATAGAAAGGATGAGTGAAGAAAGATTGACGAAACAGATATACAAAGCAAAAGTGTGTGCAAGAAGAGGCAGAGGAAGGCCACGTTCAACTACCTGGATCAAATAGATCGGACTCTGAAGGACGGGAACGTTAAGAGTACTCGAAACCGACGAGCATGTATGAAGAGACTGATGAATGTGGACGAATCGAAAGAGGTATGTAAGTCTAGAGAGAACTGGCGCTCTATACTCTCTGCCTACCCCGTTAGGGACTTGGCGTGATGATATGTATGTATGTTATACCGTTGGCAGATTATTTTCCATAGCGTGTGCCATCCAGCCCATCCAGCTAATAGTCTATCCCTGTGCCAAATTTCATCCAATTCCGTTCCGTAATGTTTGCATGAATGAGGAACAACATACACACAAATGGTCGCATTTTTTTATATTAGTAGGATAGAGATAATATAACATCAATTATCAAACAAAATAAGCTTACAATATTTTATTTTTAAGACTGTGGACATAATTTTCAAAAAAAGCTGATTTTCTTATAATTGTTAACTTTTATTATTTCTGATCACATGTCCCCATTGTCATATTTATAGGACAGACTGAAATAGGGATGAAGGTATTTTTTTTTTTCGTATTATGGCCTTAATTTAAAGAATTGATCAAAAAGTTCCAATGTTTTCGATGCTTGGGAAGTAATGGGTTAGTCTTCCAATCTGCAAGCCATTCGTAAGGCATATCGTCGGATAGATTTTCAATACCAAAATTTAATCCATATATTTGATCTGCCGCAGTCGCTCGCGGCTTGCTTCCGGAAAAGTTTTACGGAGGCCTATCGTCGTGACATATCAGTGCGATACCATAAATTTATTGAATCCGACTTAATGTGCCGGAAATACATAAGTTGGGGACTCATTTATTTATGAGATACGCCCGTTAGCAGTTTTATCTATCGCTAAGCTCACCCCTCGGTTTCATTCGCGTTAAATTCATATGTAATATTCAAAAGCCGTGGTGGCCGTGTGATTGGAGTTGTTGCCTGAACCACAAAGATTGCAAGCTCGAATCCCGGCTGTAGGCACCAATGAGGTTTTTTGTACTTAAGTACAGTGATTAGTTACACCACGAGCATTACAGTGAAAGAAAACATAGAGAAGAAATCTGCACACGTTTAAGAAGAAATTCATATTTGTACTTGAGTACCTAACGGAAATGCTGCCGTTGGCGCCTAAAATATATGTATGTCGGAAAGTGGGTAAGTGGGTACAGCCAATACACGTCTGCCTACCCCTTCGGGGACCCACGTGGAAAGGCGTGAAGATATGCTGCATCAGACTACATCGCTCCTGTGGTTAATAGCATACTTCAAATCATCACGCCAAGTCCCTCACGGGGAAGCAGATAGAGCGCCAGTTCCCTCTAGATTTACAGACCTCTTTCGCTTTATCCACATTCATCAACCTCTTCAAACATTGCCGGTTTCGAGCACTTTTTGTTGTAGTTAACTGTTAACTGAGAAAAAATGATTTCCTTCATTAAATCCATGTAGATAGCATGGATGTAATCCAAGGCGATGGACTGGCCTGGATGGGCTGGATGGCACACGCTATGATAATCTTGCCAACGGTATAACATACATACATATCCTCACGCCAAGTCCCTAACGGGGTAGGCAGAGAGTATAGAGCGCCAGTTCTCTCTAGACTTACATACCTCTTTCGCTTCGTCCACATTCATCAGTCTCTTCATACATGCTCGTCGGTTTCGAGTACTCTTAACGTTCCGTCCTTCAGAGTCCGATCTATTTGATCCAGGTAGTTGGAACGTGGCCTTCCTCTGCCTCTTCTTGCACACACTTTTGCTTTGTATATCTGTTTCGTCAATCTTTCTTCACTCATCCTTTCTATGTGTCCAAACCAACGTAACATGCCTTTCTTCATCTTTACAATCACACCCTCGTTCACGCCAGTTGATTT
>JACCPG010004239.1:0-19895 GCA_016069955.1 Drepana arcuata | reverse complement strand
TACATTTATTATTCATTCGTTCACTCACGAAGCGACTCGGCGTCCCTGGTGTGACCAGATTTAGAGTTTAGCGGTAGACTGGTAGCTTCGCAGGGAATTAATATTGGCTTTATGTCTGAGTTTGTCTTTTTTTTATATAATAATAATAAATAATAATATATCCTCACGCCTTCCCACAAGGGTCCCCGAAGGGGTAGGCAGAGGTGTATAGGTAATACCCACACACCCACTTTCCGCCAGAGGCATATTAGGTGCCAACGTGACAGATGGCGAATCCATCGCCGTTACTCAAGCACGACTATACATACGCCTTTGAATTTCTTCTCAGACGTATGCAGGTTTCCTCTCGATGTTTTCCTTCACCGTAAAGCTCGTGGTGAGACTAATCACTGTACCTAAGTTCAGAGAAAATCATTGGTACATTCGAACTTGCGACCTTTGCGAACCACTCGGCAACCACGGCTATATTCTCGTGTTGATATGTATGTATGTATTTACATTCTTTTTAACGAAAGGCAGGCGGAGATAGCTTTTATGCTAATATTTATTATCTGTAGGCATAAATGCTAATATTTATAAGCTGTAGGCATAATATGAACAATGGCATGACAGCACAGTACAATCCGTACTCAACTTGGAAACTGGGCTAAGTACTTTCAATTATTCACATTAATTTGGTTGCGTGCGATGGCCGAGCAATGAATATTTTACCAGCCGCGACCTGGCGAGTTTAGCATTGTATTCAACTATAAAAAGTCGTATGAGAGATCTTTTAACTCTTTATAAACGGCCGATACATCGCACTATATATCATCACGCCTTCCCATAAGGTTCCCCGAAGGGGTAGGCAGAGGTAGAGGTGACGGCGATGGACTCGCCATCTGTCACGTTGACACCTAAGATATGTATATCCTCGGCGGGAAGTGGTTGTGTAGGTAGATGCATACATTATATGTATACATCGATTAACCAGTTTTTTAATAGAATAAAACATATTCTATGTGTAAATCTAGCTAATAATTTATCTTTGTGCCAAATTACATCCAATTCGGTCCAGTAGTTTTTGCGTAAAATGTAACAAACTTTCGCATTTACAATAATGCCGTTCCAGGCAACAGAACTATAGAGGTACTATTGTATAGTTTTGTTGGGTTGGGAAATGGGTTTTAGAAACATTAACAGCTCGAATTGAGTTAATAACAATATACAACAATTTGGCCACAATTAGCCTCGTTCACATCGACTATTTGAATGTATCGAATATCGACTAGTGATTCGGTGAATCGACTAAGCTTTTAATTGCGTTTTAGGTACTTCTATATATACACTTTGCTAAAAATAAGAGATCTGAAACCTACATACATAACATCATGATACAAAAAAAAGCGTCGATGTGAACAGCTTATAAATAAATAGTAAATAAATAAATACCTTGGGACAATTCGACACAAATTGACCTAGTCCCAAATTAAGCAAAGCTTGTGTTATGGTAACTAGACAACGATATATTTACTTACATAGATAGATATATACTTAAATACATAGGACATCCAAGACTAAGGTACATACACTCATGTTCATCACGCAAATATCTGCCCTCAGCGGGATTCGAAACCGCGACCTCAAGTTTAGCAGTCAGGAGCTCCTACCACTAGACCAGACGGCTGTCGTACTTAAGCTTTTTCACCTTTCTCGTCGATTGAGGCGATCTTATCGAATTTTCAGCATGAGTTTTATTTTTTTTCGTCCGAACCGATAAAACTTGCAGGTAAAGTAGTTCCAACTTGGAGACAAGTTCGTCTCTCATTTACATAAGACCCGTTGTCCCAGTAAAATGCTCTGCCCTTTGTTAGGTGAGTTTAAACTAACTTTTATTAATGTAAGGCGATCCTCGATAAGTCTTACTAGCGTTAGAAAAATCTTGCCAATATTAACTTTGATAAATATAATGTTGGATAAATTAATCTGGGCCGGTAACATATTTTTATATCCTCACGTCTTCCCACAAGGGTCTCTGAAGGTGTAGGCAGAGGTGTACTTTTCGCTTTAGATATGTTTTTGTGCCAACGTGACAGATGGCGAGTCCGACGCCGTTATTCAAGCCCGACTATACATACGCTTTTGAATTTCTTCTCATGCAGGTTACCTCTACCTCTGCCTTTAACTTTAACTTTACGCCGTCTGAAATTACATACAACACCATGCCATTTAGAGCCATAACAGAGCCGTGGTGGCCGCATGGTTCGACTAGTTGCCTGCGACATAAAGATTGCAAGTTCGAATCACGACTGTACCAATGAGTTTTTCTAAACTCACTTCCAATGTTTAGACACAACGAGCTTTACGGTGAAGGAGAACATCGAAAAGAAAGGATCTATACACACCCTTCTTGAAGAACTCCATGCTGTACTCTGTAGGGAAAACCTGAACGGGGAGCTCATTCCACAGCCGTTCGTGGAAAGAGTCGCGCAGCATGGAGACGTAATAAAAGATGGTCCAATTTGTATTTCCATTAGAAATAGGATAAATGTGGTTAAATTTGCAAATTGTATACTTGTTAAACGGACAGAGAAACTCCTCAACTTGTAACAAACTTTGTGCCCATTAATATTTTCGCCTGACAAATTTCCAACGAGTTCTTATTCAATTTTATTATCACAAAAGGCTTCCTTTCATTATGTATTAACTTTACCGACATTTAATTAAGAAGCTATTAACTGTTGTATGATTATTTCATCATACATTTTAAGAGCTGGGCTCTTGTCGGCGTCTCTGGTGCAGTCCCTTCCATTTGCTTCTGTCCAGCGCAACCTCCTTCACCTCCCTATACGTCATGAGAGGCACTTTTTCTTTTATCTGTCTAATGTATGTTAAGTCTTGGTCTTCCTCTTCATCTCTTACCCTCTACCTGTCCTTCTAAGATGTTTCTTAAGAAGCTTTCATGTCGTATAAAGTGGCCTATCATATTTCCTCTTCTATTCTGACTTTCCTCTTCTACTGACGACCGTCAGGTCTAGTGGTAAGAGCTCCTGACTGCGAAACTTGAGGTCGCGGGTTCGAATCCCGCTGAGGGCAAATATTTGTGTGATTAACACGAGTATTTGTACCTTAGTCTTGGATGTCATATGTATTAATGTATATACATATATAAGTAAATATATCGTTGCCTAGTTACCATAACACAAGCTTTGCTTAACAAAGGACTAGGTCAATTTGTGTGGAATTGTCCCAGCTATAAATAGGTATTCTCGACTATTTATTTCTCAATAATTTTTACGGATATTGTTGGTGCATCGATATCACGTCATTGGGATGGCCTGTGATTGGCGAACGATATCACGTCATTGATTATCAAGCACTGATTAGCTATATTATATTTATGTTTTCGAAAGGTTGTGACGTTGTTGTGAAATGTTTGTTATGAGAAGGGCTTCCTTTGAAATAAATACCTTTGGGAAATTTCAACTTTTTATATCTATATATATTTATAGAGTCGTAAACGGCTGGACTGAATGTTTTCTGTGTCTTCCGGTGTATTCGAGAATGGTTTTGATTCTTGTACCCGACAGGTGGCGCTGCGATCATGATTCAGGAAATTTAACGTTTTCACCTGGGCGAAGCTGGGCGGGACAACTAGTTATCAATGTAAATAGATTTCTCCAGGCCAGCACTGCGGGACATTACTTGTGTTGCAGGCTCCATAAGCGGCGGTTACTGCTTGCCTAGTCTGCGTAGTAAACAGACTACGTGAACCAACTCGAATATTCACTTCTGATCCAACTCCTGACCTTCACAGTCATATCTGTCCGGTTAAAAATCGGCGGAACACTATGAAAGTTGTTTGTGTATAACATAGCTCTTTTCGGATCAATCATCTTTGCTTCTTTCCCGTAAGCCAGAACTTTGAACTCTATTGGTACGCTGAAATAGAGTTCAACGTAGAAGTGTATTTCAAGGAATTGGAAGCCAAAGCACATTTCCGTAGGGCCGGCACACCACCTCCTGAGCCGAAGCTTTGGGGAGCTCTGCTTGAAGTACGGTGGCAGGTTGGTAGCCCTGAATACCACGCAAGAGTACTCCACATTAGCATATATTGATACCTGTTATCAAAAAATCTGTTGAGTTAATTTGATAGCAGTCTGACACTTAAATACTGGAGGGAACTATTAATTCGATTTGAAAACATATTCTTGCATAACATACGAGTAGCTTGCTAGTAGGCCGAGCTCTCTCAGCCTACCCGGTGAGGCTAGCTCCAGTTTCTTTGAACTAGAGATATAATTTAGGTGGCAACGTGACAGATAGCGAGTCCATCGCCGTTACTCAAGGACGAGTACGAGTACACTTTGTTTTGACAGCTTGTGGCGACAAGATGTCGGCCCACAAAACATTTATTATCAAGCGAAAGCTCGCTAAAAAGCTGAAACAAAACAGGCCTATTCCTCAATGGGTTAGGATGCGCACTGGAAACACTACAACACAACGCTACGTACTTCACGTACGTACTTCAGTACAACGCTAAGAGGCGTCACTAGAGGAGGACCAAGCTGAAGTTGTAAGCTGTAGTACTACCATTGAGTACGAATTTCTTAAACGTTATGCTCTCGATGTTTTCCTTCACCGTAAAGCTCGTGGTGTGACTAATTACTGTACTTAAGTTCAGAAAACCTCATTAGAGCAATCGGGATTCGAACTTGCAATCTTTGTGTTGCAGGCAACACGAAACAAACGTCCACCACGGCCTACAAAAAATATTATTTAAGAAAAAGTGGTACCTACGTTGTACCTTACCCGCCGAGGCCTCAACGGTTCCGGTTGTAACTTGACCTGGTCAGTATACAACTCCCGCTTGACCTCTTCCTTGTCACAGGGTCCATAGCGCTGAACGGTCGACAGACCTGGAAGGAGCATCCAATGAGTTGATGTTCGCGCTCTTAGACTGGTTCTTAGTTCAAGAGGCCAACTGCTGCTGAAACTAACTGCTGTAAAGACATTCGACTGTCGACCATTCGGTTTGTCTGTTTATTAGCGACTACCGTCGATATTACATACTAGCTTATGCCCGCGGCTTCGCCCGCGTGGAAAGAGCAACATGCATATTTTTGCCTTTATAATATAAGAGCTTTGAATCTTTCGGGATTCAAATGTAGCCTATGTCTTAATCCTGGGTATAAGCCATCACCATAAAAATATCAGTAAACCGGCTTTTTTTCAGTCGTAAAAATGTTTTTTTTTTAATAAAAAGTATCCTATGTTACTTCTTATACCTCCAGAAATATGTGTACAAACTTTCATGATAATCGGTTATGTAATTTTTACGTGAATGCGTAACAAACAAACTTACATTCACATTTTTAATATTAGTAAGGATACTAACAGACCCGGCCACGCGTTGCTGTGGCTAAGGTTTTTGTTATATTACATTGTAAAATACTTACTCAATCCAGTCAACAGATATCACTATGTGAGGATCGTTTGGAGCTAACAGATATTTTAAGTTGGATCAAACTGCACACGGTGTGCAAATTTGATTGAAATCGGTTAAGTAGTTTAAGTTCCCATCGCGGACAAACAACGTGACACGTAATTGATATATGTTAAGATGTAGCATAACGGTATTGCTTCTAGAAGTCTTCTAGTAGTCATATCCTCAAGACGAAGAAATGAAATAAAAAGCTAATAAAATATTCATTCTGAAACATGATTTTATCTTTTTTTTCAGAGTATTAACTGTTAATTAAAAATACTTACGTTATTTGGCTAAATTATGATTATACATAAATCAATTTGCCATTGCCATACGATCATGCAACTCGACAATGGAACGATCTATTATATCTTTAGCATGTTTGGATGATGTAGTTAACAATTGGACACAAGAGATGGCGCTGCGATCGTGTTTGAAAATTTTCAACCAAACGAAGCTGAGCTGGCTAGCTAGTTCAATGATACTAAACGCAGACTCATTCAATGTACCATTATTCAAATGACAATCTCGCGTCAAGGGTTGCGCCAATGTGTGGCGACACCCCAGTTCACCTCTTTACACACACATTAGCATATAAATAAAGTTCCTCCCTACTCTTTTATACAAACAATTGGCATAAAACTCAACCGTGGTGGCTGAGTGGTTCGAGTCGCCTGCAACACAAAGATTACAAGTTCGAATCCCGACTACACCGTGAGTTTTACTGAACTTGATTACAGTGGTAAGTCACACCACGAAGTTTACGGTGAAGGAAAACTTCGACAGGAAACTGCATACATACGTTTGTGAAGAAATTGTGGGACGTACGTAGAGTCGTGCATGAGTAACGGTGATGGACTCGCCATTGGTCACGTTAGCAACTAAAAATAAATCTACGGTGAAAAGTGGGTGTGTTGGTACTACCTATACACCTCTGCGTACCCCTTCGGGAACCCTTGTGGATATATTATATAGTAATATAATAATAATATATCCTCACGCCTTCCCACAAGGGTCCCCGAAGGGGTAGGCAGAGGTGTATAGGTAATACCCACAAACCCACTTTCCGCCAGAGGTATATTAGGTGCCAACGTGACAGATGGCGAGTCCATCGCCGTTACTCAAGCACGACTATACATACGCATTTGAATTTCTTCACAAACGTATGTATGCAGGTTTCCTGTCGATGTTTTCCTTCACCGTAAAGTTCGTGGTGTGACTAATCACTGTACTTAAGTTCAGATAAACTCATTGGTACAGTCGTGATTCGAACTTGCGACCTTTGCGTCGCAGGCAACTGCTCGAACCACTCGGCCACCACGGCTCTCTATACGCACGGCACGGATATATTATATGAGTATTCTAATCTGACATTTACATATAATGTTTATAGATACACAGATAACCTATCGATAAAGTATATATAGAGTCTGACGATAGCACGACTTTTTTTTTATTTACTCATCGCAAAAGCCAACGTATCTAATGTTTCACTTCAAAAACTTACTTCGTCGCAGTATGACTTCGTTCTGCCCGATCCTGGTGACGGCTGGGTGGCCGATCCTGCTGATGCTGCGGTGCACCCAACTATGATACATGCCGTAGTCCAGAAAGCGGGCTGGGGCCTTGCAGCCAGGGCCGTAAGTGCCAAATCCCAGCTGGAGGGAAATCAATTAGGGTCTTAGGGTATTGCTATTCATTTGTTTTAAATATTATTAAGCAGCCGTGGTGGCCGAGTGGTTCGAGCAGTTGCCTGCGACACAAAGATCGCAAGTTCGAATCCCGACTGTACCAATGAGTTTTTCTAAACTTAAGTACAGTGATTAGTCACACCAGCTTTACGGTGAAGGAAAACATCGTGAGGAAACCTGCATACGTCTGAGAAGAAATTCAAAGGCGTATGTATAGTAGTGCTTGAGTAACGGCGATGGACTCGCCATCTGTCACGTTAGCACCTAATATACCTCTGGCGGAAAGTGGGTGTGTGGGTATTACCTATACACCTCTGCCTACCCCTTCGGGGACCCATTGTGGGAAGGCGTGAGGATGTATTATATAATAAATATAATATATTTGCCTGTATGTTGTTAAGGTAGGGGACGAGAGGAAGAGGAAGACCAAGATTAACATACACAGATCAAAGAAAAAGTGTCTCTCATGACGTATCGTATAGGGAGGTCAAGGAGGTTGTGCTAGAGAGAAGCGAATGGAAAGGACTCTTAAATGTATGATGATGATGTTATTATAAATATAATCGTTTGTTTCCATACGCATATAACAATATATACGTTATTGATAACAAAACACAATTTACAAAATGTTTGTCTGCCTGTTCGTCGTTTAGTTTCGACTAATCTCCGAAACTGCTGGAACGATTTTAAACTCGGCCACTACGGCTATTAGGTACATAATTTTACAGCCGTGGTGGTCTTAGGGCGCGAAGTATTGTTACGATGGAAGGTTCTGGAGGTCTTGCCGTGTGAAAGCCATGCCAAGTATAGAATAAAGTGTCGTTCAAGTTTAACAACCGGCTATCATTAAATTATCCCGAACCCCAGCTCGTAACAGTATTGATCATACATGTTCATGTAATACAATAAATAATATGGATCATGGAATTTTATATTTCTCTATTGTAAATATCTTTTAGCCTGCCATGAATATCTCTACACCACCCAAAGGTTAACTGGTAGAGAATGCCTTCGGCATTAAGTTCGCCTTTGCAATAATGTTTGCAGGAAGTTTTAATAAAAAAAAATAAAAAATAATAATAACATCATCACATCCCTTGCAAGGTAGGCAGAAAGAGTCAACTGTCATTCCATTTTAGACCTAATGCCATCAATTTGATTTAGGTTTGAGTAATTTTTTTATTCCACTTGGGTGGCAAACAAGCATGTAGCCACTCTGATGGTAAGCGGTTACCTCCGCCTATAGACGCTTGCAACACCAGAGTATCGCGTGTTGCCGACCCTAGACATGACGTAATTAATGCTCACCAATCTCCACAGTCTGCCTTCGCGAAGAACAAGTGCCGTGCCGCTCCTCCAAACGCAGTTCCTGGATGTGAAGGCTTTGGCACATGTCGTGTGTGTAGGCCACATGGTGTGGATGTCCAACTGAATATGTATATAGGTACTATGTAACGAGTAAATAATAGACCTTGGGACAATAACACACAAATACATAGGGCATCCAAGACCAAGCCTAAGGCAGGCTAAGGCCTTAAATTTAAATTCACAAATCTTTAGCTGTTACGCTCAGACCAATAAAAAAAGATAGACAGAGTATTGACTGTTAATAAGGTGAAGCCGCTGTCAATTCATGTGTGCGTGAACTGTGTAAGGCGTGCGCTTGTGTGCTAAAAAATAATGTTGCCAACTCTGTATCTCAGGTTGCCAATCTCCCAACCCATTGCAGTCTGATTGTACTACAAAGTTTTTACTACATAAAGTACATAATGTAATTGATTTCCTATTAAATTTATTAAAAATTAATAGTAATAAAAGATTTCAATAGATAAGTTTTTTTTTCAAGCTTTTTACTAACTTGTAGTGGTATACAGGGTGATTTTAAATAAATAAATAAATATTTTTTTAATAAATACGACGAAGCCCACATTTTGTGTAGTATATATCGCACTCTTCAAAGTGTATTGAGCAAACAACACTATATTTTGAGGGTAACCAATCTTCTTCATTTCTACTATCCCTTATAGCCCTAATCCATCTTTCTTTCCATACTGTTTCAGTCGGGAACCTAAAATAAAACAAATTATAAAACGTATTTATAATAATATGACAAGGGGTCGTGCTGCGTGATATAATTTTAAATAAAATCGTTTGATATTTTGATGAAGAATGACAGACTAACGAAATAATTTAATATTTGAAAATACTATAATCTTAAAGATTGAATATAAGTAACCAATCCAAGGTAAATAATCAATTTGATAAGATACTACAGTAAGTTACCCTATTATTGGGAAAAAAAAACATGTGACCTGATGCAACACTGGTCGAGGTTTTGTGTTCCGAGACAATTTGCAATAATAATAATAGGTTAAATTCATAATTTTACTGGTAATACATGAATATTCAATTACTTACTTGTGAAAAGTAATCCCACATGGTTTCTTTTGTGCACATTAATTATTTTTACACCATTTGACTACTCAGGACGGCATATTTTTTTTTTTTCTTAACACCAAAGTAACGACTTGCGCTGTCTCTTACTAAAGGCAAAATGGCCCTATCGGCTTCCTTTTGGTTGCCTCACCCCGTAGTATTGGATGGTTCTGTCTTTCTATTTTTATTGGTCTGAGCTGTTACGAACAAACCTTTTTTAAATATATGTTTTAGCTCTAAGGTTTTCATGCTGTGGTTTTACTATAATTGAGGAATCACAAAAAAATTGTTTATAACATAGCTATTAAGAATGTTTTGCGTATTTCTTGTTGGAAACTCTAAGAAATAAATAAATACTCATCACTGTGTATTATTTATAAATCGTACCTCTGATTTTCTGTAATACGACATACAATCTTCAGAATTAACGTGCCTCATTCGGAAAATTCGGATGCTCGGATCGTAGCAGTCTGAGGACAGAAGTCGCCATTTGAAACTATTATGTATTCTACTTATTATATCCTCACGCCTTCCCACAAGGGTCCCCGAAGGGGTAGGCAGAGGTGTATAGGTAAAACCCAGACACCCACTTTCCGCCAGAGGTATATTAGGTGCCAACGTGACAGATGGCGAGTCCATCGCCGTTACTCAAGCACGACTATACATACGCCTTTGAATTTCTTCTCAGACGTATGCAGGTTTCCTCTCGATGTTTTCCTTCACCGTAAAGCTCGTGGTGTGACTAATCACTGTACTTAAGTTCAGAAAAAACTCATTGGTACGGTCGGGATTCGAACTTGCGACCTTTGCGTCGCAGGCAACTGCTCGACCACTCGGCCACCACGGCTTATTCTACTTATTCTACTTATTAATATATTAAATGGGTTTGAGGATGTTTGTTCCTCTGTCACGTAAAAACTACGAGGTACATTATCAGCATTAATGTATAGGGTATGTTTTATTCCAGATTTTTTTACAAATTAATGCATATTTTACGCAGGTGAAACCGCGGAATACAACTAATCCTTACTTAATATTATAAATGTGAATGTAAGCTTGTTTGTTACGCTTTCACGTAAAAACTACTTAACCGATCATCACGAAACTTTGTACACATATTCTTGGAGGTATTAGAAGTAACGTAGGATACTTTTTATTGAAAAAAAAACTTTTTACGTAAGATAAAAATGCCGTCCACGCCGACGAAGTCGCGGGCTAGTTTAATTATAAAGAGAGAAAGTTTGTTTGTTTGAACACGCTAATCTCAAGAACTACTTATCTATATATTATGTATCTATATGTATACATTACAAAACCCGCTTATTGGAGAATAAAAGATATCAAAAAAAATTATGGTATTGTAAGGGCTTCCCTAAAATAAATACTAAGGCTTGTCGCTAACCTCGTTTGGTACCTGCTTACCATCAGGCAATGCCATAGCGTAGAACAGGGGCTTGATCAGATGTGAAGGCGGGGGGCATATGGGGCGGAGTTCTGAAAACAAATGAACATCGACCATAAATTAAAATGCAATCGCTGGATATCCGGTTAGATAAAAAATTGCAAACATTAAAAAGAAATACTTTTACACATACAATCCCACACTGGTTGACCTAAACTAAGCAAATCTTTTATTAGGGAACTAGGCAACTAAATATAATAATAATAATAATATATCCTCACGCCTTCCCACGAGGGTCCCCGAAGGTATGCAGAGGTGTATAGGCAGTATCCACACACCCACATTCCGCGTAGGTGCCAACGTGACAGATGGCGAGTCCATCGCCGTTACTCAAGCACGACTATACATACGACTTTGAATTGCTTCTCAGACGTTCTAAGTCGCTAGTCCCCAATATGTCAAAAGCGTCTAAGCGTCAACACCAATCACTCGAGTTGCCGACACTGCATCTAGAAATATATGTTCATTCACAATGGTCTTACCAGTTTTGACATTGTCAACATCTAGTTGTATCATTGCTAATGCACTGAACGTATTTTTGGTATAGTCTGGGTGGTACGTATAGTCCTGAATCTTCATACTGGTCCCATTGCAATTCTGGCCCAGTACTACCCTAGAGAGGACGCTGGAATGAAATAAAAAACTCTTTTGAAACTATCCTTAAAATTACACAGTGTTTCACAGGTAGACAGAGAGGATAGAGCGCCAGTAAAGAAGTGGAACAGAAAGACCGCGTTTCAAATACCTACATGAAATCAATCGACCTCTCAAGAATGGGAGCGTTACTTGCAAAAGGCGAAATGTAGACCAGTCGAGAGAGTGAGATTAATGTGAATGAACCGAAAGGTTTGAAAGTCTAGAGAGAACTGGCGCTCTACTCTCGTGACGGCCGTCTGGTCTAGTGGTTAGAGCTCCTGACTGCGAAACGTAAGGTCGCGGGTTCGAATCCCGAGTAAGAACGAAAGTAAAGAAATACATGAGTATTTGTACCTTAGTCTTGGATGTCCTATGTGTTTATGTATATATCTATCTATATGCGTAAATATATCGTTGTCTAGTTACCATAACACAAGCTTTGCTTAATTTGGGACTAGTTCAAATTGTGTGAAAAAAAGAACTCTCTCGGCCCGATCTGAAGTGATGATCTATGTGTGTAAGGATCTGGACAGTGGCGTTGCTGGGGAACCATGGGCCCTGGGGCAAAACACAAACTAGGGTCCCAACTAAAATATTTCAAATCGTTTGTTCCGAATTCGACGTAATCTAGATTCGTTCAAGGCCCCCGTCTAGGCCTCCGGTAGCTACGCCACTAGATCTGAAGTTTCTTCATACCGGAAATCTTCTTTCGGCAACTTGTCAATTTCAGTAGCAGCTGCTATCACAATTTGTTTTGACACTAATATGACCCCAGTAGTGACGATCCGCTTGAGGTCTGTTAAATGAAAATATACAAGGTAAGGTACTATTCATAGGCACTTGTATTCGAATATGTGTTATAAAATAAATATATAAATAGAATCAGCATTGCTATCCAGCGTGGCAATGCTGCTAGTCTTCTTGGCATGTTGCCTCGGGATACCGATTTGGGACAAATATTTTATCTGTAAGTAGTTCGTTTCAACTGTTCTTTGTAAATATTATAAATTGTTATCTAAATATATATAACTCAAAGTTGACTGACTGACATAGTGATCTATCAACGCACAGCCCAAACCACCGGAAGGATCGGGCTGAAATTTGGCATGCAGGTAGATGTTATGACGTAGGCATCCGCTAAGAAAGGACTTTGATTAATTCTACCCCGAAGGGGATAAAATAAGAGATGAAAGTTTGTCCATTTTAGACCGATCGGGCTGAGACTTTGCATACATAAAGTTACTATGACGTAGGCATCCCCTAAAAAGGATTTTGAGATGCAGGCTATATAAGATTAGTAACTTTTATTTTTATTTTAGAAACTAAACAATAACTTTTTTGTTTAATTCCACGCGGATGAAGTCGCGGGCAGAGCTAGTTTGTAATATAAGCGGAAGGCGGGTGTGTGGGTATTACCTATACACATCTGCTTATCCCTTCTGGGACCCTTGTAGGAAGGCGTGAGGATATATATATATACCTATATATATGTGGTTGGGGCTGGAAGGCAATATTAAGATTGGCTTAGGATCGGAGTCAGTGGCTCGTTGGAGAGGAACAATGCAGTGGGTTGATGAAGACTATTTTTTTTTTTTTTTTTTATACAACAAGAGTGGCAATCAAGCATACGGCCCACCTGATGGGAAACGGTTACCGTAGCCAATTTACGCTCACGATACCGAAGTATCACTTGCGTGTTGCCACTCTGTGTTCGGAGTATTATAGTGTGTTGGCAGCATAAGGTTTAATCCCTCTGCTTCCAACACATTGTAACAATCCTCCCCCCTCCCCAAGGAGCTCATTACTGGAAACCTTATTCACCACGTAGGAACACAACACAATAAACTGTGCTATTTGGCTACGGACTTCTATAAGGTGGAGGTCCTGCCCCAGTCGGGCAGCTCCAGCAACCCGTTATGCCCTACCTCTCTTAAAAAGACTGATTTAATTGTTGAATTTATCTTCTTGACTTGACGCCTTGTCACAAGGGTCCCCGAAGTAGGGTAGGCAGACGTGTATAGGTACCTCTAGGACCTACTTCTGGATCCTCTGGAACCTTGTGGGAATGCGTGAAGATATATTGTTATTATTTATTTCGACGACGAGAGCCGTGGTGGCCGAGTGGTTCGAGCAGTTGCCTGCGACGCAAAGGTCGCAAGTTCGAATCCCGACTGTACCAATGAGTTTTTCTGAACTTAAGTACAGTGATTAGTCACACCACGAGCTTTACGGTGAAGGAAAACATCAAGAGGAAACCTGCATACGTCGAGAAGAAATTCAAAGGCGTATGTATAGTCGTGCTTGAGTAACGGCGATGGACCCGCCATCTGTCACGTTGGCACCTAATATACCTCTGGCGGAAAGTGGGTGTGTGGGTATTACCTATACACCTCTGCCTACCCCTTCGGGGACCCTTGTGGGAAGGCGTGAGGATATATTATTTATTTATTTCGACACAATACATTTCAGTAGCTATTTTAACCAATCAACGTAAAGTAAATGTGTACTAATTGATCCATTGAATTATAAATATTGACGCAATGCCATCGAAATGCTTTCATTAACGTATTTTGTTTACTTACTGCGGTTCACAATAATTCACATTATATTAACACGGTTTTAATTACCCCTTAATTGAAATCCGAGTACTATAAATGCATCTGTTTGTCTGTCTAGTACGTTCTTATGTCTATACTATATTCTCACGCCTTTCCACTTAGGAGGAGTTCAGTGACATACAGACGTACAATAGAATTATATATATAAAGACTAGTTGTCCCGCCCAGCTTCGTTCGTGTGAAAAAATACGATTGTGACGTCACATATCGGGGTCAATTGTGAATCTAAATCATTTTGGAATCCACCTGAAGAATAATAATAATAATATAATATATCCTCACGCCTTCCCACAAGGGTCCCCGAAGGGGTAGGCAGAGGTGTATAGGTAATACCCACACACGCACTTTTCGCCAGAGGTATATTAGATGCTAACGTGACAGATGGCGAGTCCATCGCCGTTACTCAAGCACGACTATACATATATTTGAATTTCTTCTCAGACGTATGCAGGTTTCCTCTCGATGTTTTCCTTCACCGTTAAGCTCGTGGTGTGACTAATTACTGTACTTAAGTTCAGAAAAACTCATTGGTACAGTCGGGATTCCAACTTGCGACCTTTGCGTCGCAGGCAACTGCTCGAACCACTCGGCCACGACGGCACCTGAAGAAAATGTCATTACAATCGGTGCAGCCGCTTAAAAGGAATTCAGTAAAGCAATAAACACACGTACAGAAGAAATATAAAGATAGATAGAGGATTGCACACGTCTGGTTCTGAAGAGGAATACTTACCAATAGGGTAGAATAGTACTCCGAGCCAAGGGTACGAATCTATGGAGGCCTTGCCCTGGTAGACCACTTTGCGGCTTGTGTTGTCCAGTCCACAGGTCAGTCCACGGCGATCTCCCTGGCATGAAGGTTCTGATGGGGAATTATGTCGTGCTTATATCCAAATCATAAGTACTTACATAAGAGGGTAGGCAGACAGAATAGAGCACTACGATTAATAGACTCGGGTAATACTCCCCACATCCCGCGACCCCCTCAACTACGAATTGGTGGGGCGCGTCTTCGTGGATGGCACTATCTATAATTAGGAAAAACTTTGGTTAAGATTACATACATACATACTTATAATCACGCCTCTTTCCCGTAGGGGTAGGCAGAGACCACTTCTTTCCACTTGCTACGATTCTTACATAATTCTTTCGCTTCGTCCACTTTCATTATTCTCTTCATACATGCTCTTCGATTTACGGTACTCTAGACCTGACCTTTTTTCAAGACGTCCCTAATTTGGTCTAGAAACGTCCGTCTAGGTCTACCCCTTCCAACACTTTCATTCACACTCGCCTTATACACTTTTTTCGTCAATCGTTCTTCATTCATTCTCTCGACATGGCCAAACCATCTCAGCATACCTTTCTCAATTTTTGTCACTACATCTTCTTTCAATTCTTCTTGGTTAAGATTTCACGAGGTAATTTGTTACAAACTCACTTAAAGCTAGAGTTAGGTATGTCACGAGAGTAGCCGACCTGAGTGATAACATTACGGATTATCGAACGACACTGGATCAATAATGAAGCTACCGTGAAAGATTCGACGGGATGTGACAGATGTTTATACAGGCTGTATCAGAAACAAATTCTATAAGTTATAGGCTAGCCCCGCGAGTTTACTTACGTAATATTTGATTTCGTTCGTAGAGTTTTTATTAAACATTAACATGTTATGTACATACATACATATCATCACGCCGAGTCCCTAACAGGGTAGGCAGAGAGAATTGTGAGCCAGTTCTCTCTAAGCTTGCATACCTCTCTCGCTTCGTCCACATTCATCAGTCTCTTCATACATGCTCGTCGGTTTCGAGTACTTGAGCGTCCGATCGATTTGATCCAGGTAGTTGAAACGTGGTCTTCCTCTGCCTCAGTCACACGCACACACTTTCGCTTTGTATATTTGTTCCGTCAATCTTTCTTCGCTTATCTTTTCTATATGTCCAAACCAACGTAACATGCTTTTCTTCTATACAATCACACTCTCATTCACGCCAGTTGTTTTGCGAACCTCTTCAATGCAACATATTATATGTCGTATTAATCTGTGCCAAATATCATCCAATTCCGTTTAGTAGTTTTTGCGTAAAAGTATAAATAAATAAATTTTCGCATTTATAATATTAGTGGGATTATCTTGACGATTCAATAAATGAAAAACGTGTGACACTCGGGGACTGTCGCGGTAAAGCTATTGCATACCATTTTTTATCAACTTATGCAATACACCTATATACTTTCTCACAAACAGCTGCTTACGTACTAGGCATGCCTTTTAAGATCTGTCGTTTACATATTTCCCGGCAATTTTGAATTTGGAACTGTTCTATATTCGAATGTGTTTAAATTTTGAAAGTGTTAGGTCATTTTCGTTACGCAATTTCTGGATTCGGTCTATAGCTTAACAGGTCTAAAGACAACAAAATGTCAACATTATTAAAGGGAGGAATAATCACTTTGAAACCTGGATGTATGTAGTTTTTTCAGACTATTAATTAGATAAAAATACTATATATAGTAATTTGATTGTTCATATATAAATTTGCGTTGACGTGAGTATTTTTACGAGAATTTTGTTTGAATACTGGCACGTTTTTTTCTTATTTAACCCATCCTTGCGTCCTTTTAATGTACCCTTTCAATCTTTTGTACAAATTAAATTAAATTTTATAAGGCACCCTGTATAAATATAATTATTTATTTATTGTTTTGTAAACTTGTAATTGAGATGAAAACGAAGATTCACAACAACATCACACTAACATTTAAAACGGACCGGCGATGAAATGCGCGACTCAAGTTGACAGTCGAATAGTCGCCTACAAGACAAACATTACAAGTTCGAAACCCGATTGTGTATTTCTAACCTAATAAGTTTTTCTAAGCTTATGTACAGATTTGTACAGCCGTGGTGGCCGAGTGGTTCGAGCAGTTGCCTGCGACGCAAAGGTCGCAAGTTCGAATCCCGCCTGTACCAATGAGTTTTTTCACCACGAGCTTTACGGTGAAGGAAAACATCGAGAGGAAACCTGCATACGTCTGAGAAGAAATTCAAAGGCGTATGTATAGTCGTGCTTGAGTAACGGCGATGGACTCGCCATCTGTCACGTTGGCACCTAATATACCTCTGGCGGAAAGTGGGTGTGTGGGTACCTATACACCTCTGCCTACCCCTTCGGGGACCCTTGTGGGAAGGCGTGAGGATATATATATGTACAGATTTATTCATATCACCAGCTTAACGGTGATAGAAAAACAAACGAGAGGAAACCTACATACGATCGTGAATAAATTTATGTAGTAACTACTGATGAACCAAATAAATAAATAAATTCATACACACGTTTTCCTTCACCGTAAAGCAAGTGGCGTGATTAAATACTGAACTCAAGTTCAGAAAAACTCATTGGTACAGTCGGGATTAGGATGCGATCTTTGCGAACCAATATATATCTGGACACCACGAGCTTAACGGTGAAGGAAAACATCGAGAGGAAACCTACATACGTCTGAGAAGCAATTCAAAGGCGTATGTATAGTCGTGCTTGAGTAACGGCGATGGACTCGCTATCTGTCACGTTGGCACCTACATATATCTCTGGCGGTTGTGTGGGTACTACCTATACACCTCTGCCTACCCGTTCGGGGACCCTTGTGGGAAGGCGTGAGGTTATATTATATTATTATTGAGTATTATACAGTTCTAATGACAGTAGCAAACGTATTTCGTTGCGATGTTGTGTCCCCTTCCTCTTGCGGTAGTCGGTTCAAAACTACTTGTAATCGGGCTAAAACGGGATGCCTTTATAAAACTCCGCCAGCCGTGTCGATTAACTCCTATAGGGATCAGATCGCGTGGCGGTGATTCGGCACGTTCCGATTCACGATAGCTGGCAGCCGAGACAATGACGTACTTACGAGATACGAGGCGGCATTTTCTTTAGAAGTTAGGTAACTACTGCTTAATAATATCGTCTTGATTTTCTATACATGTAACAATGTATTTTACATACGTACATACATATCATTACGCCGAGTCCCTAACGGTGTAGGCGGAGAGTAAAGAGCGCCTCTGCTCTCTAGACTTACATACCTCTTTCGCTTCGTCCACATTCATCAGTCTCTTCATATATGCTCGTCGGTTTCGAGTACTCTTAACGTTCCCGTCCTTGAGAGTCCGATCGATTTGATCCAGGTAGTTGGAACGTGGCCTTCCTCTGCCTATTCTTGCACACACTTTTGCTTTGTATATCTGTTTCGTCAATCTTTCTTCACTCAACCTTTCTATGTGTCCAAACCAACGTAACATGCCTTTCTTCATGTTTACAATCACGCCCTCATTCACGCCAGTTGATTTGCGAATCTCTTCAATGTATTTTATTTAATTAATTTATGGATTTTAATATGTACTCAAGGACGGGAACATCAAGCGCATCCGGCGAGCATGTATGTACAGACTGATGAATGTGGACGAAGCGAAAGAGGTATGTAAGTCTAGAGAGAACTGGCGCTCTATTCTCTCTGCCTACCGCGTTAGGGACTTGGCGCGATGATATGTATGGATGTTTGTATAGTTATACCTTCATGCCTTCGCCCAGAGTTCCCGAAAGGGTAGGCAAAAGTAGGCATCAAGCTCTTCTATATATATTGGAGATATATTGGTGCTTACATGACAGATGGCGAGTTTGTCACCACCCACAACATATATCTTTGAATTTCTTCTCAAACATATGCATTTTATTACGATGATTTCCTTCAACGTAAAGCAGGTGGTGTGATATATCACTGTATTTAAGATAAAAAAAAAACATAGATGCAGTCTAGGTTTGAACCTACAATCTTGAAATCTCTATGTACTATCTGTATCGTTATCGCGACGATAACTGTTGAAGCTTTCGTTCCGATAATCACTCGAGTACAGGGTTGCCTCTCACAGAACTTATGGAAAAAAATATTTAATATATTACATTCTCTAGTTCATTACACAGTACTCATTTCGCTCTGTATGAGAGTTCATTCTAATATAATAATATATCCTCACGCCTTCCCACAAGGGTCCCCGAAGGGGTAGGCAGAGGTGTATAGGTAATATCCATACACCCACTTTCCGCCAGAGGTATATTAGGTGCCAACGTGACAGATGGCGAGTCCATCGCCGTTACTCAAGCACGACTATACATACGCCTTTGAATTTCTTCTCAGACGCATGCAGGTTTCCTCTCGATGTTTTCCTTCACCGTAAAGCTCGTGGTGTGACTAATCACTGTACTTAAGTTCAGAAAAACTCATTGGTACAGTCGGGATTCGAACTTGCGACCTTGCGTCGCAGGCAACTGCTCGAACCACTCGGCCACCACGGCTTCCTCATAAAACCTATTAAAAGATACGATTATAAATAAATAATAAATACCTGGGACAATTGCACACAAATTGACCTAGTCCCAAATTAAGCAAAGCTTGTGTTATGGTAACTAGACAACGATATATTTACTTATATAGACAGATATATACATAAATACATAGGACATCCAAGACTAAGGTACAAATACTCGCGTTCATTACACAAATATCTGCCCTCAGCG
>JACCPG010004235.1:0-37154 GCA_016069955.1 Drepana arcuata | reverse complement strand
TACTCAAGCACGACTATACATACGCCTTTGAATTACTTCTCAGATGTATGCAGGTTTCCTCTCGATGTTTTCCTTCACCGTAAAGCTCGTGGTGTGATTAATCACTGTACTTAAGTTCAGAAAAAACTCATTGGTACAGTCGGGATTCGAACTTGCGACCTTTGCGTCGCAGGCAACTGCTCAAACCACTCGGTCACCACGGCTTTAAATAAATAAATAAGATTATATAGTATCAAAATGATCGTATCGCATAGCTCTTGAGCAAAAAAGGGCCAGTTCCATCCCTGACCACGAGCCATTTGTCCCCGTCCCATCCTGGGTCCGGGTGGGATTAATCGATCCATTTCCTCTTTGGTCATGTGTGGAGTGTAGTTTTATTCGTGAGTTGACGTTAATGTCGTCGTTATTAATTGTCTAGTTAATGTTAATGAGTTTATTGGTTTCATTTAATTGGGACTTGTAACCAGCTATTTCGCATTCATATTGTTAATGCGAATGTTTCTAAGGATGTTGGTAACACAATCAAAGCTGAATGTATTTGGATGAAATTTGGTACAATGATAGATTATAAGCTGGATTACCGCACTATCTGTCACGTTAACGCTAAAAATATATCTGGTCATAGAGGGTGTGTGGGTACTACCTATATACTGCCTTAGGAATGTAAAAAATAATCGACTTTTAGTAAATCGATTATATACATAACGTGTTTAAATCGATTTTCAAAAACAGCTCGTATCTTCATTTTTATTATAATTAATAAAACTTTTAATAGTACTAAAATTTGAATCAATAATGCTATTTGGTTTCCTAATTCCTTACCTTGAAGTTTTAAAGAAACATTGCCTTTGATATTTTGTTTTGAATTGGTAATTACTTTATTCATATAATTTTAATATGAATCTCTTAGGTTTATCATTGGAATATGAAAAGCACGTACTTTAAAAAACTAACATATATTTCGCAGAAATCGATTTAATTTTGAATAAAAAAAAACTATTTTAATTTTATCGATTCTTTTCCATTAATCTCACATCCCTGCTCTGCCTACCCGTTGGTGACCCTTGTGGGACGGCGTGAGGGTACTTAAGTCACTTTAGCATTCCTAAGATCTTTAAATACGGTGCTAAATACCAAAATCTCTACGCTGAAGGAAAGTATCTTGAGGAATTTTGCATAAAAGCGGAGAAGGAATTGTCAAGAGAAAGCGAACTAATTCTGTATCTGTCGGACACATTGGCACCAAAATGTATATATCCGGTAGAACAGGAAGCTATTAAAAAGGCTTTTCATTACAGCATGATGATAGGTACGATTAGTGCCGTAAATATTCCATTAAACCCGACTATGCCTTTCGAACGGCCCACCGATTTACTTAATCGGTATCTTAATGGAATAACGGTCAAGGCTTGAGATTAAACAAGGGTACGTGACAATAATCCGGGATTATCTTGTTAGCTTGTTATACTTTGCCAGGGCATCACGAAGGATATTTTGTTCCCTTAGCGTGATCAATGAGCGCTTTAGATAATACGTTTCAAGAAGGACCAAGGAACTGCTTGTGGCAGCTTAATATAATTTGAATAAGATCTCGCCGTGTGTTTTAAACTCGTTTCTACAAGGCTACCAGAAGAGTTAGGCGGAGGTGCTGTGCTAACAAATAGATATTTAGGTATTTATTAGCCGTGATCTATACAAATCGTTTTTGAAAACTGATCTAGACATGATTTATCTTACCACGAGTTTTTCGTTATAGGAGGAGGAGGATTTTAAGAGAGGTGGGACATAAAGGGTTTCTCATTCGAATTTGGAGCTGCCCGACTGGGGCAGGACCTCCACCTTATAGAAGTCCGTTGCCAAATAACACAATTTATTGTGTTGTGTTCCTACGCGGTGAATAAGGTTTCCAGTAATGAGCTCCTTGGGGAGGGGGGAGGGATTTATATGTAATGTTATCACTGTACGTGATTACATTACATATAACTTATGAATTCTCATGCTTCTACCGAAGAGAATGGATCAGTCAAATTACCCGAGAGTGCACCCGCGGGGCTTTACTATTATTAAATAACTTTTGCCACGGTTTCCAAAAAAAAATATGTCAGCAAAAAGAAGTGGAACAAACTCCTCGGTTCTTTTAGAGCAGACAAAGATAATATCGATTGGGTCTATCTCCAAGGACTTAAATGCTATGAATAGTCCCTTTTTTGTAAGCAATATTACGAAAAACATTATCTTTTACAACTCAACTAAATGTATCAATTATTCAAGTACTCCGTCACGACTAGTTTCAAACAAAGTCAAAAGCAAAATTATCATGAATAATAAATCAAAACGCAAAATTATTTTCAACGAAGTCTATTGCTTCTGTAACTCAGCTGAAATGTAACAGTAGATACATCTCTTAAGATTGGCGACTTGTTTACAAAGCAATACATTACTCAGAGTCAAATTGTCACTTTCCAATTTATCACTCGAAGATGCCTCAGTTCATTGCAATGTCGAAGTTTGAGCAAGTTTCTCACAACACGAACGTCGCAGTCCAAAGATATCAGCTTTCTTTACTTCCGTCAGTCAATATACTGTTTACTCGAATGTTAAAATACGAAAATACGTTTTATTCATCTATACAAATGAATAAAATTGGAGTGTCTGTCATGTCTGTAATGTCAAAATAACCGCTTTTTACTAACTGAATATGGATGTATACACGGTACATATACCAAAATATAATTGTTTACAATTTCTGTCTATCTGTCTGTTTGCTCCGGCTAATCTCTGAAACGGCTGGACCGATTTTGACGGGATTTTTATTAGCAGATAGCTTATGCCTTTTATTTTGGAAATGTATTTTTTTTAATTTCACGCGAACGTAGCATGCACAGCTAGTATTAAAATAAATACGATGCTTTCTGAATGAGAAGCGTATAAAGGACAGACATTATTTAGTTTTCTTATTATATTATATTTTGGTGTGCATATACATACATACATACAAACATATCTTCACGCCGCGTCCTCAACGGGGTAGGCAGATACTATAGAGCGCCAGTTCTCTCTAGACTTACATACGTCTTGCATATACATATTTTTAGCTGCCCGACTGGGGCAGGACCCATCTTATAGAATTAGGGAAGGCTTAAAGCTTTATAATTATGATCATATTTATACCAAAGAGAGCGGCAGGTAGATTATATGCAAGTGGAACCTCGTGCATAATAATAATAATATAATATATCCTCACGCCTTCCCACAAGGGTCCCCGAAGGGGTAGGCAGAGGTGTATGGGTAATACCCACATACCCACTTTCCGCCAGAGGTATATTAGGTGCCAACGTGACGGATGGCGAGTCCATCGCCGTTACTCAAGCACGACTATACATACGCCTTTGAATTTCTTCTCAGACGTATGCAGGTTTCCTCTCGATGTTTTCCTTCACCGTAAAGCTCGTGGTGTGACTAATCACTGTACTTAAGTTCAGAAAAACTCATTGGTACAGTCGGGATTCGAACTTGAGACCTTTGCGTCGCAGGCAACTGCTCGAACCACTCGGCCACCAAGGCTCATTATCATCGGAATTATATTTATTTCTTGTATATGTGTGTGGGTCATTGAACTCCTCCTCAACGGCGGAACCGATTGTTATGATTTTTTGAGTGTTCAAGTTGATTCGAGAATGGTAAAGATTAACATTTGACGAGATAGGTGGCGCTGCAATCGCGTTTCAGGATTTTTTTTTACCAAAACGAAGCTGGGCGGGACAGCTAGTATTAAATAAGTACCTTTAAAAATACCAACATACAATGTTTATTTAAAGCCTGTTATCACATCGTTAAGCATAATGTAACAAGTTCCTTTTATGAAGCACCCCAAGCGTGCAACTTGATTAAACTCATTTACTCCACAATCACACAGCCATTATGCGACATTTTAGAGTAATGATATGAAAAATATCACTGTTAGGTAAACGTAGAAATTATCGATGCGGAATTGCTATTTCACTGTATTTCTGTATATCACTGGTTGAGCTAGAAGCACAGTAGTTGTGGTGGCGATTTCGTGGTCCCATAATGGATGCTGAATATGTACATACAAACATACCATCACGCTGAGTCCCTGGCTGGGTAGGTAGAGAGAATAGAGCACCAGTTCTCTCTAGACTTATTTATTTATTTAATATTTTGCACCAGCTTACTATTTTTATAAACTGACAATGTACCCTGATGGGCGTAGCAACACAACAATTTTCTTATTCCTTAAATTAATACATACTTCAAATAATTAAATTTACTTAAAATTATGATAACATTTATACCATTAAAATTTAAAATGTTTTGAGATCAAGGCTAGTTAGAATCCTCTTGCGCTTCGCCACATTCATCAGTCTCTTCATACATGCCCGCCGGTTTCGAGAACCCTTTTTTTTTTTTTATACAACAAGAGTGGCAAACCAGCATACGGCCCACCCGATGGAAAACGGTTACCGCAGCCGGTTATTTACGCATACAATAACGAAGTATCACTTGCGCGTTTACTTTGCGTTTTTTTTTTACTCTTGACGTACTTTCAGTGTATAATGAATATGTAATGACGAATAACTATTTGATAATTTTGATGTTATAGGTCGTGTGTTAAATATCTGTCAAAGACAGATAAGTTACTTATATTTCCACGCTTTTCATAAGGTTTCCCAAAAGCAAGAAAATGTGCTAGTACGTCTTTCCAGTTTCCACAAGATACTTTCCTTCACCATAAAAAAATTGTGGTCTTTTGACAATCACTGTACTTACGAGTAGAGCAAAGATTTCGGTGCAGACCATCGGTGTTGTTACATTGTAATCTTGACACAAAGTTGCCCCTAGCGGGAATCGAACTCGTGACCACAAGTTTCACAGTCTGGACATCTAACCACTAGACTAGACCGTCTAATAAAATTTTATCAATTTTTTTAAAGTAAAGTCTAGTGTATATCACTATATTTTATTTAAAAATATATATAAATATTTTTATATATATTTATTAGTCACACCACGAGCTTTACGGTGAAGGTAAACATCGAGAGGAAACCTGCATACGTCTGAGAAGAAATTCAAAGGTGTATAGTCGTGCTTGAGTAACGGCGATGGACTCGCCATCTGTCACGTTAGCACCAAATATACCTCTGGCGGAAAGTGGGTGTATGGGTATTTATTACCTATACACCTCTGCCTACCCCTTCGGGGACCCTTGTGGGAAGGCGTGAGGATATATTATTATATTATATACTATTGTATAAATATCAATTTACACCTAACCCTAGCGTATACATATAGATTAATATTATTGAGAGCTATCGCCCCGCTATAGCGGTCGCTCCGCTCGTGACACTGCTAGCTGCGGCAAAAGCTAGATTCCCCTATAGACACGTGCATTATAAATGCTTTGCGGATATCGCAATTCGACAACCGGCAGAATTCTACGCTATTTTATTTCCCTATACGCGAATATGAAATTGACTTGTTATTACTTTCCGTGGCCGTTTTTCAGGTTTACGAATATAGTTATTTATATTTTCAGACGCTTTTTCATTAATCTTGATATTATTATATATCTTCACGCCAAATTCCTGAATGGTTAGGTAGAGGAGGGTAGTGTGTAGAGAAGAGAGGTATCCACACAACCCCTTTTGCAGGTAGGTTTTCTTTTAGGTGCCAACGTGACAGATGGCGAGTCCATCGCCGTTTCTCAAGAACAACTAGGTACACATACATAACATAACATAACATATCCTCATGCCTTCCCACAAGGGTCCCCGAAGGGGTAGGCAGAGGTGTATAGGTAATACCCACACACCCACTTTCCGCCAGAGGTAATAGGTGCCAACGTGACAGATGGCGAGTCCATCGCCGTTACTCAAGCACGACTATACATACGCCTTTGAATTTCTTCTCACAGGTATGCAGGTTTCCTCTCGATGTTTTCCTTCACCGTAAAGCTCGTGGTGTGTGACTAAACACTGTACTTAAGTTCAGAAAAACTCATTGGTACAGTCGGGATTCGAACTTGCGACCTTTGCGTCGCAGGCAACTGCTCGAACCACTCGGCCACCACGGCTACACTACTACTACAACTACAACTACACTACAACTAGGTACACATGTTTTTAAATCGCTTCTCAAACGTACATACGCTTTCTTTCGATGTTTTCCTTCACCGTAAAGCTTGTGGTGTGAGTAATCGCTGTATTTAAGTCTAGATAACTCATTGGTACAGTCGGGATTCGAACTTGTAATCTTTACGTTGCAGGCGCCTACTCGTACCACTCGGTTACCACGGCTCCTTAATTTTATTTGTATATATCGTCACGCTATTCTACATGGACTTCCAAAGGGGTAGGCAGAGGTGCTACAACATGTTACTACAAAATTACAATACTATTAAGGGGTGTAGTAATGTTACTCCGAAACATGACTTATGTGTTTTTCCAAAAACCACTACATACACTGAGTTTTTCCAGGAAAACATCGAGAGGAAACCTGCATACCTTGATTAACGGCGATGGACTTGCCATCTATCACGTTGGCACCTAAAATATATCTCTTGCGGAAAGTGGGTGTATGGGTATTACCTATACACCTCTGCTTACCCCTTAGGGGACTATTGTGGGAAGGCGTGAGGATATCATATCATCACGCCGAGTCTCTAACGGGATAGGCAGAGAGTATAGAGTTCTCTGTTCTCTGTTCTGTGTCTGTTTCATATCACTTTTGCTAATATTATATTACTTTATAGCTACGACAGTTTTCATGCCAAAATTTTGTCATCAATTTTCATCTTGGAATGTATTTTTTTAAGCACCCCTATGTATATTTAAATATATATTACAAGCTCTGTCGTCTCAGATGGACCAACATAGTAATTACAGCGTTTAATGAGCGTCTTATCAATTTTCAAATGAAAAGAGCTTGATTCGCAGAATAATTTTCAATTTCATGACGAAAATCTAAGTTTTAAGATATTCATTTAAAAGCTAAAAATAGTTCAACTGCCACTCTCTCCTAGGTTATAGAAATATATAGCTTCACGCGAATATATACCGCCACAAGCCCCCAAATAATATTTAAATAAAATTACCAGTCCAGCCCAGCTCCCTTGCTCGCGATCCAGCAACGCCCTAAGCCGAGGTTCGTACCCCACAGGGGGTGCCCTTAGCTGTGTTGCTTAGAAATAAAGTGCCTGGCTGGAGGCCTAGGTCTCGCCATTGACCGGTTAAGTAGCAAAAGTTCCCGGAACTCACGCTACGACAGACAATACAAAAAAATATATACCACCACAAAGGTCCACGATGGGGTAGGCAGAAGTCTGTAATAGTACACACACAGCCACTTTTCGGTAGAGATGTTATCTACAACTACTATATTCTATCACCAACGTGATAGATGGCGAGTCCATCGTCTCTAGCACATCTCTAGCACAATCCAAGTGTTTCAGCTACTTTCTCAAACGTATGTATGTATGTAGGGTTAATGGTTAACTGAAAACAATAATTTCGCGGTATTACCCGCGGGAAATTAGATTTCGAAGTTAGTTTTTTTCATGACTTAATCATATTTTGTGTAATCTAGCTTTTCAGGTTCAGGTCTTTTTTATTCCTCCTATTTCCGTTTAGCCATTCTGATGAGTTCGAGTATTTATTTATTTATTTATTTATTTATTAAGGTACACCAACAGTACATATATTACAAAAACGAATAATAAACATTGCCACATAAATAGGTCTAATATATGAACCAATTATAGGTATACACAACATTTAGTTAGTTAAATATCTTGTTTTTACTTCGTATGTATCAATTCCATATGAGGTTTAAATTAGATGTTTAAGGATGAAAAGATTTCAGTATATTCGATTTAAATTGTTTTAAAGTGTCATGAAAGATGTCAACATCGGCTATATGTTCACTTATGGTGTTATACTGAGAACACAGGCGTGGTAATGGTGAATGTGTACCAGTGTTAGTACGCGAGAACGGAAGAGCAAACGTGTTGGTAATTGGATATCTGGGTTTGCGGTTGGGGACTTTTAAGAATACTTGTTCCAATATGTCACTACAATCGATGTGGCCATTAACTACCTTGAACAGAAATATCAGATCATGTAACTTTCGGCGTTGATTTAGGGGATCCATTTTAAAAACATTGTCACAAATATTATTATTATAACATTACTATACCAAAGCCGTAATGTCGGCGTGGTTCGAGTAGTTGCTTGCGACACAAAGATCGCGAGTTCTAATGCCGACTGTACCAATGTTTTTTTCTGAACTTAAATAAAGTTATTAATCACACCTCGAACTTTACGTTGAAGAAAAACATCGAGAGGAAACCTGCATAAGCTTGAGTAGAAATTCAAAGGTTTACAAAGTCATTATCAACAGAACGTCGGGAGCAATATCCAAGATAGGCCATTATTTTAAGCGGACCGATACTATTTCGAATAAAAGAGTACTCTATTAACACGGCAATAAGATACAATGTCGTGTTACACATGCTGTCTTATATCAATACCATTGTTTGCATCAATTAAATTTAGCCAATGCGTTTGACGGGCCTGACGTGCGGAACTCTACAGGCAATAAATTGGTTCCATGTCGTCACACAGAGCGTGTGAATTGTGTTTTCCAATTTCATCGTTTTCATTTGTTATGTAGAGCGGAGGAGTTTGTTATTCAAACTGATAGGATATTGGTATCAAACTTTTCATATAACATTGGTCTAATTTAAATATTTACATCAGTTTTGAAGCTAATATAACCGAATATAAGCTTTATATTGAGGGCAGGCGTGTATGTGATCTCGACCATTAGTACTGGATGTTAGATAAATTTGGGTATGAATACTTATCGTTCTCTAGTTCTCATAGGACAATTTGTCTAGTTTTGTAATAATAATAATATATCCTCAAACCTTGCTACAAGGGTCCCCAAAGGGGTAGGCAGAGGTGTATAGGTAATAACCACACACCCACTTTCCGCCAGAGGTATATTAGGTGCCAACGTGACAGATGGCGAGTCCATCGCCGTTTTGCATTGGTTGATTTCTATGTATAGTCGTGCTTGAGTAACGGCGATGGACTCGCCATCTGTCACGTTGGCACCTGAAATATATATCCCTGCCTACCCCTTCGGGGACCCTTGTGGGAAGGCGTGAGGATATGTAAATCACTCTCCTTTTTTAATTACTTAATTACCAATCTTATATTGTTACAAAAACAATTCACTCTAACGATGTAACGTTATCTCGGCACTCCAAATGTAAATCAAGAACAGTATGAAAATGTACGTTTCCGTAATTCTTTTAGCTAAATCAGTGAGTTTATTGCTTTAACAACATTTCCAGGCTTTGGTCGGTACAAAGAGATTTTAATCCATTACCCGCTTTATCAATGTGAGCCACGTAAAGGAAAGAGTGCATTATTGAATTAATTTTGTTTGCTTTGAAACGGACAGGATATTCTGACACCGAAAGGTTTCGAGGGTGGAGACAATACGGTATGAAACAATTTCATGAGAAGTGTATGGAGTGTATTTGTAATAGAGGTAACATAGACTAGACTGTCAGGTGACAGATGTCACCTGACAGGTCGATGTAAGCGCGCGCGTTAGAATATATATTAAAGTAACTATCAAGTAATAAAATATTATTAGTAACAAATAAAATATTATTAAGACAATATAAAACGAGATATTATTTATTAAAATACAACAACAATACATGGCGCAGTCGGTAGGATCCGAACCTACGCTCCCAACAACAATACAGTATTGTTCGAAGGAGTTGTCCGACTGAAGCACTTCCAAAATTCCTCAAAGTCTACTCAAAACATCAGCAATTTTGGTTTTAAGGTTTTAACCCGCTACAAACCCGTGGCCATAAACTTTGAGGGCACTAAGGCAAGGTCAAGGTCATGCTGGCGTCCAAGAAGCTTGGTGACCTCAATAGGGCACAGTAATTATATGAGAGTAAAAGCTGCAAGTTCATCAGTGTCAATTTCAACTTCATATCAAGTACTACAACGAATTTTGGTCTGGAACATACTAACCTTTAAACGCGGATCAGAAACGCTCCGCTCGTTGATCCTGTCGACGTTCCAGAAGCAGAGGCTTTGCTTTCGTATGCAGTTCTACCGATCATGTAACACTAAGAGTTCTAACGAATTTATGCCCACAGTCTTTGACGGCTAATTCATCCTCACATCTTAACCAAACAGGTCTTGCACTGCGTGGTTCCAAAAGACTTCCCTTCCGCAAATGCTCAGGCCGTGGAACAAATTTCCCGCTGAGATTTTTCCCTAGAGAGTAAATCATGGAGCTCTTCATGTATGTGAAAGGATTCCTGCGGTAACATCCTGATGCCTGGGACGGTTATACGTCCTGCGGCAGCTGCAGCGGTAATAGCCGGTAGCCACCCGGTAGGCATCTCAGTGATATAAAACAGGGCAGAACTACTGGAACACTGCCATCAAGCTCCGATATTCACTTAGGTGAAGATACAGTCGGACAAATCCAAATTCGAACAGTTGATTCCCTAATAAGGATGGTCTTATTTCACAAACCCACGACTTAAGTGCAACCAATAAATAATTCATCACTTTATTTGATCAGCTCCGCGTAAAAAACATATTATGAGTATTCGGAATTCCATTACCAATATTGAAAGCAGTATAAAAACATCAGATATATGTACCTACGTATTTCATCAACAATATCAAAGTATTGTGTTTGACGGATCCCTTTCAGCGTTGTATCGCTTTGATGTTTGTGCGAATGTGAATTGGTTTTTTGATTAAGCGATCTGAATATATAAGTGGCATTCTGCAAGTAATGTAATAAAGAGAGGTAGGGCATAACGGGTTTCCCGTTCGAATTTGGAGCTGCCCGACTGGGGCAGGACCTCCACCTTATACAAGTCCGTAGCCAAATAACACAATTTATTGTGTTGTGTTCCTACGCGGTGAATAAGGTTTCCAGTAATGAACTCCTTGGGGAGGGGGGAGGATTGTTACAACGTGTTGGAAGCAGAGGGATTAAACCTTATGCTGCCAACACACTATAACACTCCGAACATAGAGTGGCAACACGCAAGTGATACTTCGGTATCGTGAGCGTAAATAGGCTACGGTAACCGTTTCCCATCAGGTGGGCCGTATGCTTGTTTGCCACTCTTGTTGTATAAAAAAATGTGGCCTTTTTATATCATTGTGGGCTATTGGGAAAGAATTATGCTTTATTACGTTATAAAGTTACGTTGCAAAATTTGAGTTGTCTTCATAAAACGTACCGATAATCGTTGTTAAATGGCACTCTTGAGTATGTGTTCATGAGGTTCGTGAGTTTTTTAGAACTCAAAAAGAAATGGTAAATAAGAAAAAAATCGGGCCTGATACTGATTGTATAAGGTCGGTAGCAGACGATTACTTAGTACTAGTAATACTTGCCGTTCAACCTATTTGAAATAAATATAATAGTTTAAAAAAATACACTTTTTATTGAAAATCCAACTAAAAAATTGAAGAATTTATTTTTTATTTTTTAGTGATTATTTTAGCGATTATAATAATAATAATAATATTCTTTATTGTACACACACACATACAGACAAATAGGATGACAAAAAGACAGAGAATAACATGTAATAGGCACAATAGGCGGCCTTATCGCAAAAGCGATCTCTTCCAGGCAACCAAGTGAAGAGAGAAAAGAAATAGAGATAAAAGGTAGGTGTGATAGTTGAGCGGATGAAATATACATATTTACTATAATATACATATACTAAGCAATCTAAATAAACAAATACGAAACATATACCTATGTTATACACATACAATAACATATACATAAATATACTTACATATGTATAATTTATAAAGAAAAATAGTATTTTTGATCAATTCTTTTCGGTCGATTATTTTAACGATTATTACGGAGCGTATTATCAAGTTTATCTTTCGAATCAGCATCAGCACCTTTGCTTAGCAGTGCAAAAATGAATATAAAAAATCGCTGATTCTGATTATCCTAGTAAGGATAACGGGTCAAAATGTTTAAAATATTGAATTGTCATCGGTCCTTAATAAGTATGCCAAATTTCGAGTTAATCCGACGGGGGCTAAAATCATGTTCAAAGATTCCGTTACATACTAACATACAAACATACTAACATACATACGTCTCAAGCTAATAAAAGCGTATTAAAAAGCATAATTTGCCTTTTTTCAAATAGATTGCTGCTGGTGATTCCACTGGGCACATCTGTTTTTGCATATTTGAGCCGAAATTTGAGTGGCAATCACGTCTGCTTACCAAATCGGGAACATGAATGAAATGAACGCTCATGAAGATAAACGACATGCAGTTTAACCACAAGCCTGTCGGTTGTCGCCTATAAGTTATGAGCTTGTAACAATTTTGTCAGAAAAATTAAGTCCCAACCCAAGTTAGCCCTAGGCAGTTTTTCATTCAATTCCACCGTGGCAATATCACAAAGAAGGCTTCTATGCCAGCTACCCGTATAAATCACTGTATGTCATCTCTTAAACCTTTTGTTCGTGATAAACTTAATTTTTTACGGGTAACCGGTATAAATTGACCCATCATGTACGCTTACATTTTATTCACCTTTGAGATTTTGGAAGATCTTGTTTAAGTGGTGTCTGATAAAGTGGGTAACTATGCCTGGATAAATTTGGTAAAAATTCAAATATCAATTATGCGAGAGACATATATTTGTATGATCACGCCGAATCTCTAACGGGGTAGGCATTTAGAATAGAGCGCCTGTTTTCTCTTGGCTTACATACCTCTTTCGCTTCGTCCACATTCATCAGTCTCTTCATACACGCTAGTCGGTTTGGAGTACTCTTGGTGTTCCCAGCCTTGAGTGTCCGTTCCATTTGATCTAGGTAGTTAGTGATCTTCTTCTGCCTCTTCTTGCATCTTCTGCCTCTTCTTGCACCTTCTGCCTCTCTCTCATTTATTAAATATACATAGTCAATGGGTCCCGTCAAAATCTTCACATCACACTTGACATCAAATTTGACGACCGTCTGGTCTAGTAGTTAGAGCGAAACTTGAGGTCGCGGGTTCGTATCCCGCTGAGGGCAGATATTTGTGTGATGATTACCATAACACAAGTTATGCTTAACTTAGGTCAATTTGTGTGGAATTGTCCCAGAAAAAATACCGGAATAAGCAGATGGACCGAAAATTTGATAAAAATTGTGTTCTTGTCATAACTTCTATAATAAATAATATATCCTCACGCCTTCCCACAAGGGTCCCCGAAGGGGTAGGCAGAGGTGTATAGGAAATACCCACACACCCACTTTCCGCCAGAGGTATATTAGGTGCCAACGTGACAGATGGCGAGTCCATCGCCGTTACTCAAGCACGACTATACATACGCCTTTGAATTTCTTCTCAGACGTATGCAGGTTTCCTCTCGATGTTTTCCTTCACCGTAAAGCTCGTGGTGTGACTAATCACTGTACTTAAGTTTAGAAAAACTCATTGGTACAGTCGGGATTCGAACTTGCGACCTTTGCGTCGCAGGCAACTGCTCGAACCACTCGGCCACCACGGCTCTAACTTCTATCTATATTCTATTCTATATACATACAAACAATCACTTCCATGTTACATATTAGCATATAAACTTAGGTAGCTTTCATGTACTTCACAACACATATACTTCGCTGAATATTAAATTGCGATAAAAGACTTATCTTTTCATACGTCCATGAATTCTTTCCGAAACATTTACTGTTCGCTAGTGTACGCCCTTTTCCTTCATTTTAAAGGTATTATAAATCGTAGCACTGAAGCTTAGAATAGCTCCATAGACCACCGGTTTGACCTACAATATTAGCTTGGCAGATTTCTACTTAGATCACGCGCACACCGCGGCTCATTTATGCTATTACTAGCTGTTCCCCGCGATTTTACCCGCATGTTTTTTTACATACATACATATATATCATCACGCCAAGTCCCTAACGGGGTAGGCAGAGAGTATAGAGCGCCAGTTCTCTCTAGACTTACATACCTCTTTCGCTTCGTCCACATTCATCAGTCTCTTCATACATGCTCGTTGGTTTCGAGTACTCTTAACGTTTCCGTCCTTCAGAGTCCGATCTATTTGATCCAGGTAGTTGGAACATGGCTTTCCTCTGCCTCTTCTTGCACACACTTTTGCTTTGTATATCTGTTTCGTCAATCTTTCTCATAAAAAATACATCATATATGTTAATACAGCTTTCTAATAATCTATCTCACCTTATTTATAATTAACAGGTAAGCATATTTATTTGTAACTGCCAATTACACTTCAAACACACCATATACATACCTACTTATAGAAAACTTTCATTTTTTACTAGTACACTCCCGTATAAAAAGAAATTACCTATACTTAGTATTAAGTTCTCATATAAGTGAATGTATCATTCTTTTTGAAAATAAATTATTCTACATATATAAAGACTCTAGAAAACGTTTGTATGGGAAATAGAAAAGGGGTGTTTTTAGGGTTTTCCCGGAAATTATTCGGTTTTTTCTCGCCTTTTAAACCTTCCCTAGACCTCCACGAACATTTCAAGACTAAGATAAGATAAATCCGTGCAGCCGTTCTCGAGTTTTAGTGAGACTAACGAACAGCAATTAATTTTTATATATAAGATTACAAATATTGAGTAACGGAAATGACCAACTGAAGGCAGGTAACACAAATGACAACTTTTATAATAATATCTTACCTAAGTAATATCCCCGACTTTATGGCTCACGAATTTCTTAAAGTTCAGAAAACACAAAAAAGAGGTCGTTCCTAAGTGGGAACGTCAATACGGACTTAGAAACTTTTATCTCGACCAATCCAAACTTCTTAATTAGACTCGCCCGGGAACAAACCTTATCGATTCTGATTTGACGTGAAATAATTGATGTTTCCATACCAAGCGCGCCTGATTTAGGCATTCTTAGAAACGTTCGGAAAATGTAATATACAGATAACATAAGTGTAACTTATGTTATAATATAATAGCAATTCACATAATATAATAATTATATCTATAAATCTAAGTAGTTTTTTTAACTGTAATAATAATAATAATAATGTATTAGGAATATTAGTATATAGAAGAATAGTACAACAGGAGTTTAACAGGAGTAGAACGAAAACCTACACTAATGTACAAATAAAATCAATGTAACAGAACAACACACAACACAGTTGCCTGGAACATTGCAATGAGTTTTTTCTGAACTTAAGTACAGTGATTAGTCACACCACGAGCTTAACGGTGAAGGAAAACATCGAGAGGAAACCTGCATACGTTTGAGAAGTAAATCAAAGGCGTATGTATAGTCGTGCCTGAGTAACGGCGATGGACTCACCATCTGTCAGATTGGAACCTAAGATGTACCTGTCGGAAAGTGGGTGTGCCTACTACCAACACACCTCTGCCTACCACTCGGGAACCCAGGAAGATAATAAGAAGACAATATAGGATATAGGTATCTATATATAAACTTGTATCTATAAAAATAATTGAAATTTGTATCTTCACAAATGAATTCACTGTAAAGGAAAATATGGTCCGTACCTTGTTACAGTTTTCCTTAAAAGGACGCAGAACCTTCTCCCGTTGTTTATATTTCTTTCCGTACCTATATACATAACCCTTTATTGGCAATTAAGGACCGCAATATCTTTGTTTTTCTCTATAACAGCCGTTTGTGTAATTGAAAAATCTTTTATGCTCAATAAATAAAAGCGCTCTGTCTATTTGCATGAGTACTGTCTACAGAAATAATTCACCGTTTCATTCCGCTTTATTTAATCCAATTATTATCATTAATTTCGCAATTATTCCGCCTTGCGCAAGAAAGGGAGTTTCGTGAGGTGATAGCCAACCTTCTTCCTCTTCTTTTTCTGCTGAAGAAGACTCCGCTTTAAGTATTTAGATTGTAACTGTCATTATTGAATTAATATATGACACGTGATTAGTTCAACCTTGAATCTATTATACAGTCGTGGTGGCAGAGTGGTTCGAACTGTTGATTGCAAATTCGAATCCTGACTGTACCAATGAGTTTTTCTGAACTTACGTACAGTGATTAATCATACCACGAGGTTAACAGTGCAGAAAAACATCGAGAAGAGATCTGGTCGTGCTTGAATAACGGCAATGGACTCGCCATCTGTCACGTTGGCACCCAAAATATGTCACTGGCGGAAAGTGGGTTTGAAGGTATTTACCTATGCATCTCCGCCCACCCCTTCAACCCTTAATTTAAGGGAAGGCTTGCAGATATATTATATTTATTAGATTCGTACAATCTGGTTGAAATTATCGTAAATTTTAGATACCTAATAGTACCGAGTCAGTTTTGAAATTAATATAATCAGCAACAAAATATATCAAATATTTTATTATAGAGTGAAATAGTAGCAGTGCCTCGTGAGTGACAGAGTGAAGATGTATGTAAAGATGTATGTATAGGTAGATATAATATAATGTAGGTTAAAACGCATAAGAATGACGATTGCCCTCAAGAATCGCTTACATACCCTAAGCGATAACCCAACGTAAGGAGCGATAAATTTTCAAATAGCCATTGCGCTCAACTTCGAAAACAAGCTTATGTTAAAATTTAACCAACGTTTGCCAAATCCAGAGATGATATAGGTATTATGTGGATATACATTTGTCTTAGTGTATGTTAAACATATTTGATCTGTTGGAAGTTGGCTTGCATATAGGAGAACTATTGCATTGTTGCAACAGTGATTAGTCACACCACGAGCTGAACGGTGAAGGAAAACATCGAGAGGAAACCTGCATACGTCTGAGAAGAAATTCGAAGGCGTATGTATAGTCGTGCTGGAGTAACGGCGATGGACTCGCCATCTGTCACGTTGGCACCTAATATACCTCTGGCGGAAAGTGGGTGTGTGGGTATTACGTATACACCTCTGCCTACCCCTTCGGGGAACCCTTGTGGGAAGGCGTGAGGATATATATATATATATTGCATTGTTATTAAAGTCAGTAACTAGTCATTTATTCATTTAGTTATAATGTAATCTGCATTTGCTTGTGAAGAAATTAAAAAAATTTATGTAATAGTCATGCTTGAAGTAAGTGCAAAAGACTAGCCATCTATCACGTTGGCACCAAAATTTTTTCTCCGGTGTCAAGTGGGTGTTAAGGTACTACCGATACCTCTGCCCACCCCTTCGGGGGCTCTTGTGAAGAAGGCGAGAATATATAATTATGGATAAAAGCTTTGGTAAGTGTATGAAAAATTTTAAGTAATGCTTTTGTAGATTTCTAACGAACTTGGTGTAATGAAATTAATGAGAGTTGACTATTTACTCTTCTTTAAGAATCAGTTCGGTAGCAATAATATAAATAATACCTTAACAAGGGTCCCCGAAGGGGTTGGCAGAGATGTATAGGTATTACCCACACACCCACCTTCCGCTGAAGAGGAGATATATTTTAGGTGCTAACGTGACATGTGTGTCACGGCGAGTCCGTTGCCGTTACTCAAGCACAACTATACATACGCCTTTGAATTGCTTCTCAGACGTATGCAGGTTTCCTCTCGATGTTTTCCTTCACCGTAAAGCTCGTGGTGTGACTAATCGAAATACTAATATGAATAAATAAAATAATAATATAAAAACAATATTTACAGCAGATTATAATAAAACCCAAAACAACAGTAAAATGTCAACAATGTATTCAAATAAAATTTAAAATTCCTTTATTTTATTATTTATTTAATCCCACAATTGAGTAATAGAACATATTCCAAAACTTTTTTCATGATCTTTAACACTAAAATATGCTTTATCTTACAATGTTATATAAAAGGGCCAATCCTTTGTTGTTTGAAATCCACGATCTGATGCCCTAGGGCGAAGCCATAAATCATGTAAAATGTATTTTAGTAAAATATGCTACGAAACGACAGACTGTATTGTGTTTGACCCCGCATCATCTCTTTTGGAGGTGCGGTGACAGTTATATATTGTTCCGTTTGATATTTATTTGGTTTGGAAAATTTTCTGACTCGAGTCATATTTTCATTTCATAAAGGAGTACATACATACATACATATAATCACGCCTCTTTCCCGTAGGGGTAGGCAGAGACCACTTCTTACCACTTGCTACGATCCTTACATATTTCTTTCGCTTCGTCCAGTTTCATTATTCTCTTCATACATGCTCTTCGGTTTAGGGTACTCTTGACCTGGCCTTTTTTTCATAAAGGAGTAACAATAACAAAATATGATCAATTTATGTGAAAGTCACCTTAACTATAAAACTCCTGCATCACCAGTGTCAATGGCCGACGGGGCTTCACCAATAACCACTGTAGTGGTGAATAGTCTCCCCGGTATCATAGAAGTACTATTTATGAAAAAAGTCTGTATGTATGTAGTTTTTTGTTTTGATTTATTGGCACCATTTGGTACTAGGGCTATGTAAAAACATGGAGAGAGAGTAACATTTTAGATTCCCAGTAACACTTCGGAGGAAAGGAACAAATTTACTTAGAGGCTAGATCACAACTCCAGAGAGGAGCCATGTAATTGAATCTCGTATTTGCTCATTCAAAAAGATTCAGAAAACTATAGGTATTTTGTTTCCATCGTATCCCTTGTATTAATTATTCCAATATAATAAAACCTGTGTGTTAACCCTATTTTTGTCAATTCAATTTACTCCATGTCCAAACACAAACGAATTCTACCGGTGTGAACCTTCAGTATTTATAAAACTGTACGTTACAATGGGCTAAAGTTCAGTTGGAACTGGGTTCTTATTAAAATTTTAAGCACAAAACGTACTGGCAACGTCGCGATTAGCCGAGTGGTCAGCCGGGTGATATTTATGGGCAAAATTACCGCTTTAATGGACACAAACTGGCCGAGGCAAATTGAATGTTCCAACCCGTACTATGGTCTCTGTTGAATTTGTGATACCGTGGAATTTGTGATACTGTGTTGGACGCCGTGAGCGAAGATTTAAAGGTATGCCATACGAAATTTATATTTTTATCACCATTTCCCAAATGTTTGGAGTTCGGTAATTTTTTATCCATGCTCACATATTTATTGCAGCTATTTGAAACCCTTTTATTTTGCAGCCTTTTGCAGTGTTTAATCCCAATATCAGCTTACTTTATAAAGCCTTTTGCAGTGTTTAATATAAGCTTACTGAATAGGTAATGTAAGATCATATATAAATATGAACTTATGTATACAGAGGTAGAGTAGGGACCACTTAATTCTCACGCCTTGTCTGGTATACACCAGAAGAAGCTTGAAAATAGTATAAATGCAGTTTGTTAGCACGAATCCGAAATATTGAAAATCGCAATGCTACTAATCGATAGCTAATCGAGGGTCTGATTGTAATGATTAAGAAAGGCATGTTACGCTGATCTGGACAAAAAAAAAACAGAATTAGTAAAGAAATATTGATGAAACAGACATACATAGAGTGGCAACACGCAAGTGATACTTCGGTATCGTGAGCGTAAATAGGCTAACCGTTTCCTATCAGGTGGGCCGTATGCTTGTTTGCCACTCTTGTTGTATAAAAAAAAGAAAAAAAAAAACTTTTCGAAAATGTGTAAGACCATATTACTACGTTCTAGATCAAATTGATCAAACACTCAAGGAATGGAAATAAACTGACGACAATGGTCGAAGCAACGTTGATCTACAAGTCCCTAGAAGACTGGTGCAGAAGAGGTGGTCCTTTCTGCGCCAGTGTTATGAGTGGTATTTGCCTACTCCGCTAGGGTTTCGTCGTGACGATTTTATACGGTTGAAAAATACTAAAATGATGTACTGTCAAAGTATTCAAAGAGGCAAACTGCACCGTTAACAATTGTGTATTTCAAGAAACCTTGATAATTTTTGAGAAAATAAGCTGCGGAAATGACGTAAGAGTTCAGATTACTTTAACAATTAATATTTTATGAGCACTGCTAAAATTTCTAAAATTCCATCCAAAAACTTTTTGTTACGTTATTATTGCAAAAGTTTTAATGGATAACAATAGTAGCTTGAGTGTTTGCGTATTTACATTGCAGACGCTAAACTTTAATTTATACGAGTGTGTTGCGGCTTAAATGTATATGAAATTTTACTCATTTAATTTGACTTATGCTTTTACTGGTACAACAACAAAATGAATGGTAGGTACTTTGAAATTTAAATTATACAGTGCGGTGTCCATTAAGTCTCGCCATCTATCGTGATGGTACAGAGATATTTCTCGGGTGAAGAAAGGACGTTGTCATACCACAGCTTACCCCTTTGGGGACCCTTGTAGAAACGCGTAAAAGGTAAGCAATAAGCATGTAGATATCTAAGAGCCGGGGTGGCCGAGTGGTCCGAGAAGTTGCCTGGGACACAAAGAACGCAAGTTCGAATCTCGATTATACCAATGAGTTTTTTTTAACTTAAGCACAGTGATTAGTCACACTACGAGTTTTACGGTGAAGGAAATCATCGAGAGGAAACCTGCATACTTGTGAGAAGCAATTCAAAGTCAATTCAAATGTAAAGTCGTGCTTGAGTAACGGTGATGGACTCGCCGTCACGTTGGCACCTAAAATATATCTCTCGTGGAAAGTAGGTATGTGGGTACTGCCTATACCCCCTGTGGGAAAAGCGTGAGGATGTATATATTATTGTATTGAAGCGAAGCCTTTTCCGCCGCAAGTAAACTTTAGCTGCCAAAGTATAAGATGATGAGTCCATTGCCGCTTCTCAAACACCACTGTACATACGTCTGTTGATACAGGTTTCAGTGGAACAAATGCCCTCATACCATTTCCCGTGTACTTTACAATGGCTGTTATAAATTATAACCTCACGGTAAATTTTGTCCCCACTAAACAAGTTTCTGGGAAGGGGTTAGGAATTTTAATTACTTTGCTCGTGTAACATTGTTTGCGGGTGCCAAATTGACTAGGCTGGTCGGTGTAATGACGTTGACTTATATTTTTACTAGCTGTGCTCCGCGGTTGCACCCACGTAATTTTTTATTTCTTTTGTAGTTTTTCTGGAATATATCTATCTTCACGTCTTTCCACAAGGGTCCCCGAAGGGGCAGTCAGAGGTGTCTAGGTAGTACCAACACACCCACTTTCTGCCAGAGATATATTTTAGATGCCAACGTGATGGATGGGCAGTCCATCGCCGTTACTTAAGCATTATAATTACATACGCCTTTGAATTTCTTCTCAGACGTATGCAGGTTTCCTCTCGATGTTTTCCTTCACTGTAAAGCTCGTGGTGTGACCAATAGGTGTACTTACGTAATTTAGACACAGAATCAGTCGGGACTCGAAATTGCAATCTTTATGTTGCAGGCGACTGCTTCACTCGGCCACCATGGCTTTTTCTGGAATAAAGCTCATAATATGACATGTGTTGACCATGCTCCATTCAATAATATATATCCTGGCTCTCTCTCTCTGGAGCGATTGAGTAAGAAACATCCCCAAAAACTTTCATATTAACAATATTAATAGGATACGTTAAAGTGGTCCCAGAAAGTATTGGCTGATATAAAAATAAAATTTTATATAATTTGGCAGAAGTAGGTTATTAGTTGGATTAAAAAGGATATATTTTCAAGTTAGATTTTCAGTAGAATCGAGAAGCACGTGAAACTGCAGCACAGGCAGTTCAAATAGGTGTATATTACTGCCCATTTTCCTTCACTAGTGTCGTTTCGTAATGTGATGTTGAACACTCCCCGCCCTGGGAAACGGATGCCAGTTTTCAAACAGGCATTGTATTAGGGGGACAAGAAAAACGGGTCTAGAAAGACGCTCATTTCACATGCGAGTTCCGGACGGAAGCACTTACAGTTTTTCAAAGGAATAAAGTGCCCTCTTTGTGGTTAACTTGATTTATGGTGGTATCTCTGTGTCCAAAGACGGTGCTGAGAGAATGGTTTAACGATGTAGATACGTTGGATTGTATGATATACTTTGTGTAATCTAGCATTTCATTGGAATCTGATCGTGAAACATCCTGATCTCATGAATATTTTTTTTCAATAAATATACGAAAAAGTATACAATATCATCACGCCAACTCCCTAACGGGGTAGGCAGAGAGTATAGAGCGCCAGTTCTCTCTAGACTTACATACCTCTTTCGCTTCGTCCACATTCATCAGACTCTTCATACATGTTCGTCGGTTTCGAGTACTCTTAACGTTCCCGTCCTTGAGAGTCCGATCTATTTGATCCAGGTAGTACCTGGAAAAAGTATTAGGAATAGATATATCAACATGCCGAGTATAGGTAAAGAGGATACAGCGCCAGCTATTTCAAGACCTTTCGTAACTTTCGCTTCATTAAAATACAAATTAATTTGTATATTACACAGTCCTTATTATACAGTCCGCCGAATTAGACTCTTGACCCACTTGTACCAGTTGTTCAATTGTCGCCGTAGTGGCCAAGTGATTCAAGCAGTTGCCTGTGACACAAACATCGCAAGTTCGAATCCCGACTGTACCATTGTGTTTTTTTTAACTTAAGTACAGTGATTAGTCACACCACGAGCTTTACCGTGAAGGATAACATCGAGAGGAAACCTGCATACGTCTGAGAAGAAATTCAAAGCCGTATGTATAGTAAAATATCTCAAACGTACGCAGGTTTCCTCTCGATGTTTTCCTTCACCGCAAAGCTCGTGGTGTGACTAATCACTGTACTTAAGTTCAGAAAAACTTATTGGTACAGTCGGGATTCGAACTTGCGATCTTTGTTTCGCAGACAACTGTTCGAACCACTCGGCCACCACGGCTTGTATAGACTATTTAGTAATTTAAAGAAGTTTTCAAACGCTTGTGACTCGCCATAACCAGTTACCGCAGAAGGCGTTAACAAATATCTGGGGTTGTTGACTTTATGAGAGGTTTTTTTTATTTATACCGGCAGCATAATAAATAGTACACACTTTACACTATAGTCGCGCGGTTTGTCAAGGGGTAGGCAGAGCGAGTAAAGCGTCAGTCTCTAAACATTCGAGCGTTGCCACTTTGTACGCTATTTCTCCTGTTGTTAAATGTTTTTAATCCCACCTAGGGTTAAATTACGTGCCTTCTACGAATCGACTCTTATTTAGTTACCAAATCAATTCTCATGATCAAGTTTCGAATGGTTCAACCTCGTTGAAAATCGGAATGCAAAAGTATCTGAAAGAAGAGGCAAAGTAAGACCACGTCCCAAGTACCTAGCTTCAATCGATCGTACACTCAATGATGTCCCTCACGGGGTGGGCAGAGATAGTAAAGTGCTCGTCTGTAGATACGCGCGGCGGTAACCGCTTTCCATCAGCGCCACCCAATATGAGCTATAGATTGATAAATAAAAGCACATAAACTCACGCGAAGAAAACTCAAAAATAGTGTCTATAGTGATTTCTTGATTATAATTTTTTGAACGCATTAATTACTATAAGCTTATGATAAAAATATTGAAATTAATCTTCCCCTGACTACTCACATGTGCAGGCACCCTTAGTTCCAAGTTGCATTTAGTAAGTGCCTCGTTGTGAATTTGCAGTTAGTGCCACACGGTCTTGGGACAATTTGGGCTAATTACAACGAAACAATGTCTCTACTAAAGTTTCCAGAGAGTATTTATGTAAGAGATACCTAACGAGAACTGTCTGGTGTTGCCTTCATTTGTAGGATATGAACACATCCATAATGTGGAGACATACTTAAAAAAATGGCTCAGTGAAAAGTTACAATTCTTTAAAGGGCTATTTTAATGATAAATAAAAGTTCGACTTTCAAATTGTTTCTTCTACTAAGAAGAACATTGTTGTAAATTATTGCATTATATTTGTCGTTAGTTAGGAGTTTGTTGCCAAACTTCCTCATAATGTTAAAATTTTTTGCATTCATAGTATTTGTAGAATTACTTAAATACACATATAATAACTATTAAATTCGTTGTTATAAATGCCAACGTCCATACCATGTTGAAAACACCGGTTCTCGTCCGATCACCGAAGTTAAGCAACATTGGGCGTGGTCAGTACTTGGATGGGTGACCGCCTGGGAACACCACGTGTCGTTGACTTTTTGGTGACTTATCTTAGTAAATTGTTTTTTTATTTTAAAGAATGCGACGTCACAAATTTTTAGGAAGTTCATTGCTATGGAAACATATCAGGCTCAATATTTATTGTAAGTTTATTTACGACAATGGGCTAGCGGTATTCTGTCATGTTGACTAACTAAATATATGTTACACGTCTGTCAGCCCCTTCTAGGACCCTTGTGGGAAGGCGTGAGGAATAATAAAAAAAACATTCAAAAAACACAAAACTTTCTATTCTGTATGTATAAGTACCTAAATTCTGGACCTTTTGAATTTGAGTCAGTTTTATATATATAATATATCCTCACCCCTTCCCACAAGGGTCCCCGAAGGGGTATGCAGAGGTGTATAGGTAATATCCACACACCCACTTTCCGCCAGAGGTATATTAGGTGCCAACGTGACAGATGGCGACTCCATCGCCGTTACTCAAGCACGACTATACATACGCCTTTGAATTTCTTCTCAGACGTATGCAGGTTTCCTCTCGATGTTTTCCTTCACCGTAAAGCTCGTTTTATATTTCCAAATTATCAACACCGGCTTTCCGTTTTGAAAAAACGTACTTATACACTGAGAATATGTCATTTTTAGCTTGTCTGTTTTATCGGCTGACTCATCTTGCTTTTGAAATTTCATACGCGTTTGTATGTATAGGGGCAGACCTAGGCGGACGTTTCTAGACCAAATTTGGGACGTCTTGAAATAAGGCCAGGTCAAGAGTACCCTAAGCCGAAGAGCATGTATGAAGAGAATAATGAAAGTGGACGAAGCGAAAGAAGTATGTAAGGATCGTAGCAAGTGGAAAGAAGTGGTCTCTGCCTACCCCTACGGGAAAGAGGCGTGATTATATGTATGTATGTATGTACATACTTAGTATTGTGAGTAAACGCCCCCGCGCCGTCTCACCGCGCCGCCCACTATACTCAGATGATTAACTACTGAAATATCCCCATCTGTAGGATTAAAAAGTTTCAGATGAAAAATCTTAAGCTTACAAAATTTTAACACTAATCCAGCCATTTTTTATCTTAATAATATAAAGTGTCAAGCTGCACTAAACCCCGATAAAGCTGTGCTCAAACAGTGGCAAAGAAAGCACTTTGAATGAAGAAAATCCCTCCGCTTCGTTGGATTGAATTAATGTCGTACCACCTTCCCCACTTATAATAGTCTGTACACACCGGAGCGACTGATAGCGAATACAACGCTAACCGTTGTATTTATCATTTGTGCTAATTGCTCGGATGTGACCGCGAACTTAAAAGTGTATGCATTATGGTATTTCGTTGTGTTATTTGGTTTTGCGAAACCGTTAGCCTGGCAAGGGTTAAGTAATTTCCTGCGAAATCAAGTATATATTGACGAGCGAGAGTTTGCGATTAGACGGCGCGAGAGAGAGAAAAGATGGTATTTATATATATATATAAATACCATCCCTATATATATATATATATATATATATATATATATAGGGTCCCCGAAGGAGTAGGCACAGGTGTATAGGTAATACCCACACACCCACTTTCCGCCAGAGGTATATTAGGTGCCAACGTGACAGATGGCGCGATCCATCGCCGTTACTCAAGCACGACTATACATACGCCTTTGAATTTCTTCTCAGACGTATGCAGGTTTCCTCTCGATCGTTTCCTTCACCGTAAAGCTCGTGGTGTGACTAATCACTGTACTTAAGTTCAGAAAAACTCATTGGTACAGTCGGGATTCGAACTTGCGACCCTTGCGTTGCGCAGGCAACTGCTCGAACCCTCGGCCACCACGGCTCTTATGGTATGGTATTTATTTATTAAATCTTTAAGCTGATCCGAGACAAGCATACTTGCGGCGTTAGTATATATAATAATATAAATACATAAGTCGACCCTCCCTTAAAAATATACCTTTGAAACATCCCTTAGCTACGCTTTCCTACAAGAGTCCCTGAAGGGGTAGGCAGAGGTGGAGCAGCCACCACTTTTTTGTAGGAGATATTTACGGCCGTCTGGTCTAGTAGTTAGAGCTCCTGACTGCGAAACTTGAGGTCGCGGGTTCAAATCCCGCTGAGGGCAGATATTTGTGTGATGAACACGAATATTTGTACCTTAGTCTTGGATGTCCTATGTATTTAAGTATATATCTATCTATATACGTAAATATATCGTTGTCTACTTACCATAACTCATGTTTTGCTCAATTTGTGTAGAATTGTCCCAGGTATTTATTATTATTATTATTATTATCTATTTACTTACCAAATGAGAGAGCCGTGGTGGCCGAGTGGTTCGAGCAGTTGCCTGCTACGCAAAGGTCGCAAGTTCGAATCCCGACTGTACCAATGAGTTTTTTCTGAACTTAAGTACAGTGATTAGTCACACCACGAGCTTTACGGTGAAGGAAAACATCGAGAGGAAACCTGCATACGTCTGAGAAGAAATTCAAAGGCGTATGTATAGTCGTGCTTGAGTAACGGCGATGGACTCGCCATCTGTCACGTTGGCACCTAATATACCTTTGGCGGAAAGTGGGTGTGTGGGTATTACCTATACACCTCTGCCTACCCCTTCGGGGACCCTTGTGGGAAGGCGTGAGGATATATTATTATTATATATAATATATATTATTATATACTTACCAAAATAACAGAGGGTTTGTTCGTCGCCATTTTCGAGTATCACTATACATAGTCGTACGTCATTGTTTTTCACCATTAAACTCATGGTGCGATTAACCAGAAGAAAGAAAAGTCCAGAAAAGCCTCATTGGAACTGTCGGGATTCGAACTTGTAATATTTGCAGTTGCATTGCGGGCGACTAGACTAACTCGGCCGTGCCTATAAAAAAAAAACATGTAAGGACCAGATCCGAACTGCAAATCTATTTACAAACGAGTTTCGGGAAACGACGAAGCCTTCGCCCGCTTGAAATTCGTTCACGGCTCTACTATGAATATCCAAGTCGCTTCATTCACATATTTCAGTGAAATACAACGCCAATGTTACGTGTGCGAAATGGTAATTGCCACTTTGTGAGCCATTCCTACTGTTGTGAAATGAGATATTATTTTGGGGAGGTTTTGCACTTGGGGGGTTAAATAAACGTATACGTCGAATTTAATCCTATTTACTTATCTAATCTATCACCATAAAAAGCCTTGATGGCCTACTGGTTCGAGTTGTCTGCAAAAGATTGTGAGTTCGAATCCCGAATGTGCCCATGAGTTTTTCTGAACTTAAGTACGTTGATAGGTCTAGTCGAGCATTACGGTGAAGGTAAACATCGTGTGTATAGTCATGCTTGTAAAACGACGATGAACTCCACTATCTGTCACATTGGTACCAAAATATATATCTGGCGGAAAGTGGGTGTGATACTACCTGTACACCTCTGCCTACCTCTTTGGGGCCTTTGTGGGAAGGCGTAAGAATATATTACTATTATAATATTACCTAAAGTGTTTTTCATATTTAAGGTTTGTTTATAGGGAGGTGAAAGTTCTCTTGATGTCTCTCTTGTGGTCTTACTCCGTTTCTTCTTCCACACACTTAGTAATGTTACTAGAAGTTCACATAGAATGGTAGAACTAACAGAAACAGGACGCTTAGGCTGTGGAATGAGCTCCTCGTAGAGGCTTTCCCTGGAGAACATAGAGTTCTTCAAGGAGTGTATGAAAAGATATAAGATAGCAAGACGCAAGCGATACCTCTGGTGTTGCAAGCGTCCAAAGACGGCGGTAACGGCTTACCATCAGGCGGACCGCATGCTAATTTGCCACCCTTGAAGTGTAATAAAGAGTATTTATATAGTTTTTTTAATAAGCTACCTCGGAAAATAATTGAATTACCTTTTGTAGAATTTAAAGCTGTCGTTAAAAGTAAATTAATTCAAAAGGCTTATTATAAAACATCAGATTATTTTAATGATGGCCATGCATGGCAATGAATTGCTCCTCTTGTACAGAGTTTATATATGTAACTACCCCTACGTAAAAGGGAACAAATGTTAAAAAAGCAAACCGGGGAGATTGTTTCGCCGTTTCTTCTCCTGGCAGGTATTTTTTCTTGGAAACGGTGGTAACTTTAGTCTATATTAAACGTGACGTTCAATAAGTGTTCCCTGTGTCCCTTATGTTGAATAAAATATTTAGATTTTTTGATTGAGTATTAACTATACCTAATTACCTACTAATTAATTTAAACAGTTAATTTGAAGGGAACAAGGAAAAAAGTATTTAGGGTTATATCAAATTAACCATATTTTCTTGCTTGCAGAATGTAAGACACTAGAAATATATGCAATAATTAAATTTGTTTCTCACAGTTTGAGAATAATAAAACGCGAATGCACATTCTCAAGGCAAGAAAATTAATTTTCCTCTCCAGTATTTTCCATTGCAAGGAATAAACCACAATTTAAAGTTTCAAAACAAAATCTGAACTATTTTTTTATTATTCCAACCTTTCCTTATTTTCAGGCACAAAAGCCATACATTTCGTTCTTTTTTACAATAATAGCTTCCTTGTTCGTCTTAAAGTGTCGGAACGAGGCATTCCCGACCTAATATGCATGAAGCTACGGTCCATTTTCACGTTAATAGCGTGCACTTCAAATAATTTTATAAAGTGCGCTGTTGAAGGCGTACTGCGTTATCACAATGCCAGGAGTCGTGCAACGTTGGATTTCTTTATTTTATTAAAATATTCACAATGTTGCAAAACTGTAGTCGATAGCGGTTCATATTATTTGAGGACCTGTTGGTGCATTAATCCATTTAAATATACAATTAGTTAATCTATACACAAAAAATAAAATTGGTGTGTCTGTGTGTAATATTGAAATAACCGCTTTTTACTAAATGCATATGAATAGTTATACGAAACATACACCAAATTATATATATATTTTTAATTTTGTCTGTTTGTCTGTCTATCTGTTTGTTCCGGCTAATCTCTGAAACCGCTGGACCGATTTTGACGGGACTTTCACTGGCAGATATCTGATGTAAAAAGGAGTAACTTAGGCAAATTTTAATTTAGAAACAGTTTTTCTTTTTTAATTATCAAATTCCACGGGGGCGTAGTCGCGGGCACAGCTAGTAAAATATATATCTCTGGCGGAATGTGGGTGTATGGGTGTGCCCTTGTGGGAAGGCGCGAGGATATTTATTTTTTAATCAAATCAATTAATCAACAAACAAATCATCAATTAACAATATTTACAAAAAATAAAATTGGAAGCGTCTATAGGCGAAGGTAACCGCTTCCCATCAAGCGGCTTCCAGCTTAAGCGGCGAAATTATGCTTATTTGATTCACTAGCGGTACATTAGGGGTATCGCTTGCGCAATGCCAACCCTGATAATTGAATTATAATAAAAGTACAATTATTCATATTTACTAGGCACGCTATCCCGATCTCGTAGAATTCGGGAATGGTTAAGCAGAGGTGCCGTAGCACTATCTTTACAACGAGACATATTTAACATAGATACATGCAAATGATACATGTCGATTCTCAAGCGCGATAAATCTCCACAAGGTTTGTAGTGTGATCATTTATTGTAATTGAACTTAAGTTTAAAAAACACCTCTTTGTCATAGCAGGCGACTATTCGCATCTCTAGGGAATATTAAAAGTAATTCTTTTTTTAAATCACTGCCACAAAATTTCGTTACGAGAACAGAGTATACTTGAGTGTTATAATGTTCAAGAGCTGAAATGATATCTATGCATTCCTGTTTTGCTTCACAAATATGCAATTGGTTGTGTTATATTACCGTCGATCCTTCTTTGAAATATTTTCTGGACCGTTTCCAATAACTTTGTGAACGTATGCTTACTCCAAATATTTCCTGTGCTTTTCTTAAGCTTGGCCGCGTCGCTCGCAGCGCCCGTCGGACATTTAATTTTCATGCACCCATTCAGGGCACAATGACTTGAAACCGCTATTCAGGCTTCTCCCGAAAAGTCTGAAATAACCAGCGCACGATACGGCTTTTTATTACTTGCGTTTGCATGAAATATTATAAGGCTATTGACTTATGCTTTTATTGAACTGTATGTATCATACATGAAGGTTTCATACCCGAAAGAGTTAAAGTAAGGGCACTATGAATAAAACAAGTAAACTTGAATTATACTTTTGATCACGTAGTCATGGCGGCCGAGTGATTCGAGTAAGTTCGAATCCTGATTAGGCCTATACATTTTCAGAACTTAAGTACAGTGAGTCACACAATGAGCTATACGGTGAAGGAAAACATCGAGAGGAAGCCTGCATACGTTTGAGCAGACATTCAAATACGTACGAGTATGTACAATCGTGCTTGAGTATCAATAGCTCCCGTTCAAATTCAAAGCAGCCCAATATAGTTGCAAAATTTAAAAACAAAAAAATTATTTTAAAAACAAATGAATTGCATTGATTGCTGTGGCTGTCTCACAATCTGTCTGGTTGTCATCCCGTTGGATCTTGGACAAGGGCCAGTATTCATCAGAAACCCATCCCAGGACGGCCTACTATACGTAGGCATAGGGTTCAGACCCACTCTCTGCAGACGTCACACTTATGCCATGAACTGACCAACAAATCTCTTGTCATGTCCATACAACTAAATTTTTGTTAGTCTTAGTTTTCCTGAAGAGCATACACCTATCTATCCACTTCAACTCTTACTCTACTACAACTATTACTCACTCAACTCAACTCACGACTCACGACCATTAGTAACCGAATCGTGTATTTAATGCCAATTACTAAATCAGGAGCTTAATATTAAGAGCAATGTATTAAATGAGTTTAACATCGCTGTTTACAAATGGGGTGATAAATAGAAATGTTATAACTGATCGTTTATTGTAACTACCACTGAAAACATTCACGGCGGTAAATTTCGGTATTTCGCATTTTGCGGAAAGACTGCATAATGGATTCAATTGATTTTCGTCTATCTCGTATGTAGAGTAAGTAGTTTATAGAAGTGACATTATTATTTTTATTGTGATAAAATGTGTACTCCATCTACCGGAATCAACAATGCTACTGAACTGTTTAGCCTCGCGAAGACAGACAGAAATTTTCTGAACTGACGGCTAACCTTCATTGAATGGAGAGGCACTAACAGAAGAAGAAGAATATACCTAATACCTATGTCCGATAAGCACTGTTTCGATTCGATTTCGATTCTACTTATATGTTAGTCTAATAACTTTACTCTCTTTACTCTACTCTCTTTTTATATCATTAGAGACTCGGCGTGATAATGTACGGTACTTAATATATTTATCAGCATTAACATGATACCCAAATACATAACACGTCTGCAAAAGACGAACCTGGTATATCTGAAAAAATCCGTGGACGTTTAAGTGCGTCTGTGTGACACCTGGAAATTGGCGGCCTCTATCAAGTCGTCAGATGTACCAGGGTATGATAAACAGTAACAGTAAGCTATCTAGATATCAGCCATTCGTGGAAATCATGGGGAAGAAGCCTTGACCTTAACAGTGGAATGTACTAGGGTATCAAAAACAGTAGGAGTAATTAATTAGACGCAAGACATGATAATCATGGGGCAAAGGCCTTCACCTAATAGTGGAATGTACCAAGGTATCATAAACAATAACAATGACTATCTAGCGGCAAGACGCATGTGTAAATCATATGGGGAGGCCATTACCGAGCCGTCAGATGTACCAGGATATCATAAATACTTGGAGTAACTACCTAGGATCAAGTCACACCTGGATCTTACTCAGCTGTGGGATGTACCAGGGTACAGTAACTATCTACGCATGACTAGTCTCTCTGCTAGGTTCTCTATTTTGGTATTTATTCATGCAAATCGCCTAATGCCGAACTGGGCCGGAGCTGACCTAATTAACTATGCTTCCGGTTGGAAAGCAATTGACATAAAATTGGAGGTAATTGAATACACATTCGTAATTTCACACATTATTGCGCATGAAATGCCAAAGAATATTAGCATAACACGTAAAATCTAAAAATAAATCTCTAAAAAAAAAAAAAACATGCTATTTTTCAGTTACAATCTTTTGCCCTCCTAATTTATTTTGTATATCTTCCTGTAAGGGTAAGCACAGATGTGCAGCTAGTACTCACATTCCGCCGGAGATTTCGCCATCTATCATGTTGGCTCCTAAAATAGGTGCCAACGTGACAGATGGCGATTCCATCCCGCGATCTCAGGTTTCGCAGTTAGGGGCTATAACCACTAGAGCAGACGGCCGTCGATATCCGCTAGATGTTTCCTTTACCTATATTAAAATTCTCGAAAGGGCCTCTTAGTAAGGGATATGTATCCCCATGCAAGCCTAATAAGCCTATAAAGATCCTTTCTGAGAATTTAAGATAAATCTATAACACCCCAAAGTATAACCCCGAATATTTTATGTAACATAACACCAAACAATGTTAAACGAAAATTTAAACAGTATTTTATAAGTAACTTATGTATGACGGATATCTTTTCCATAATAATTATTCGTTTTTATAATTTTTTACTTTTCTTTTATTTACCATTTTTTTATAAACATTGTTTTTTTTATATTTTTTTGTTATTTTTACTCTTTCGATGCAGAGTGTAGCATAACACAAACCATGGTGGTTTTTCTCATGCTACTTTACCATTGTATTTATTATTAAGGTTTGGATGATAATAAAGGAAAAAAAAAATAAGTCTAGGACAGAACTGGCGCTGGACTCTCCAGCCCACTAAGTGAGTGACTCGGTGTGAAGATCATGTAAATGTAGTTTTTCTAAATCTTATGTGCGCTGTTCAGTGCTCTTTCTCAAAGCAAGTTATCAATTTTCACCTTAAAAATTAATGAAGCAACCAGGACACGTAGAACAATGCTCTGGCTTGAACAGGTCCCTTGTTTAATAATTAGTAAAAGACCCAACAATACCCTTCATTTGCACGCACTGAGCTTGAAGTGGGATTTAGCGCTGTTCCCAACTCTGGGAATGTTTGGAAATGAGCGCTTGATACGTGGGGTTGCAAATAAATAGCTATGCCACTTGAAACATATTTTTTTGTATCAAATGTTCAGCTATTCAGCTTAATATACTTACATTTACATATATATCTTCACGCCTTCCCACAAGGGTTGCCAAAGCGATAGGCAGAGGTGTGTACTACCCACACTCCCACTTTCCGGCAAATATATATTTTGGGTATTTATGAGCGTGTCATGTATGTAACGTGATGGCGAGTCCATCGCCGTTAGTCACGCACGATTGTTTTCACGTCTTTAAATTACTTCTTTAACTTATGCAGGGTTCCTCTCAATATTTTCCTTTACCGTAAAGCTCGTGATATGAATAATTACTGTACTTAAGTTTGAAGAACTCAATGGTACAGTTATGATTTTTACCTGCAATATTGGTGTTGCAGGCAACTACTCGAACCAGTAGGCCACCATGGCTTCGGCATTCTAATTTCAATGCCATAAAAACAATGTTTGGATTACATTTCTAATCAATTCCCTAAGGCGTCTTACAAAAGTCTAAGTAACGCCTACATGCAATACGTCAAGTAGGGATAACTTGCATTGTTGCTATATTCATATAACTAACGACGACCGACATGAACGATGCCAGTATTCGAAGCTGGCGAAAATGTAAAACGAGACAGATGAATGTAAAGTAAGCGACAGTTTGTAGGACTAGGGGCATTACTCTCTCTACCAACTCAGTACGGGACTGCGTTATCACATGTATATAGTATATAGCTGTAAGCCCACAGGGAGCAAGGTCTCCACGCACTCTAGCCAATGCTAAAGGGATTTGCATAGTCATACAAACCTAACTATTTCAACAACATTATTTCTAATATCTTTTCATAAAGAATGGCAAGCTCCATAACGCAGCAAGGAGAAAATTAAATGAATTCCAAACTCCCTTGTTTCATTTAAATATCTTAAGACAATGTGACGTGACCAAGTTGAACATTGGTTAAACATGACCGCAAACAACCCCATTATTGCAACGATAACGTTTGCATTTATAAATTGTGATTATAATGACATCCGCCAACCCGCTCCGTGAATTATATGGGGCACAACGTAACGCGAAATAAGGTTGTAAATCTTTCGGGCGGAGGCTGGCGATGAGAAATTTCCCAAAATTAAAACGTAACAAAATAAATCACGGTACAGCGAGCCGGCCTCACCTTGCGCCGACGGGAAGCAGATATTTAAGTTAGTCGTGTTTAATATTTATTGGTTGTTCAACAAGCGTTGGCAATCACGGCAGGTGAGATAATTTGTCTATGCTGATCATTCGGATTATTTGAAATTTTATTAGGTATACAATTTTATTATATAGTTTAGTATATAAATATAAAAAAAATATAATAAAAAGCCGTGGTGGCCAAGTGGTTCGAGTCTAGCCTAGAGAATAGCCTGCGACACAAAGATCGCAATTTCGAATCCCGATTGTACTATTGAGTTTTCTTAACTTAAGTACAATATAATAACTGAGACGAGATTAAACCCTACGTGATATGCGAAGCACGCCTTCGATCGATCGATTTAATTTAGGTATTTGAAACGTGGTTTTCCTCTTCCCTTTCTTGCACACACTTGCGCTTTGTATAATATTTTTTTTTTTATACAACAAGAGTGGCAAACAAGCATACGGCCCACCTGATGGGAAACGGTTACCGTAGCCTATTTACGCTCACGATACCGAAGTATCACTTGCGTGTTGCCACTCTGTGTTCGGAGAGTTATAGTGTGTTGGCAGCATAAGGTTTAATCCCTCTGCTTCCAACACAATGTAACAATCCTCCCCCCTCCCCTAAAATTATATGCGAGAGAAAACACGGGGCAGAGCTAGTAATAAATAGGATATAGTCGGTTTTGCGATGGGGTGACAGTAAGGTTGGCCTACTAATCCGGAATTCTCTCGCTGTTATTAAATCTAACAGGTAAAGGGTTGTATCAAGGGATAGCGACGCCTTTGGTAACTTTTGTTTTTTTATTTAGTATGTGACGTTCAATAAGTGTTCTCTTAGGTTGAACGTCTTGACGTTGGTAGTGCCGTAATGTCATAGTACTAATGCGGTGACCGAGTAATTAAAGATACTTGTAAAGCTTTTTTTGTAGGTTCAACTCTATTGGTAAGTAATATAAAAGAGCCGTGGTGACCGAGTGGTTCGAGCTGTGAAGGAAAACATCGAGAGGAAACCTGCATACATCTGAGAAGAAATTCAAAGGCATATGTAATAGTCGTGCTTGAGTAACGGCGATGGACTCGCTACCTGTCACGTTAATATACCTCTGGCGGAATGTGGGTGTGTGGGTATTACCTATACACCTCTGCCCACCCCTTCGGGGGTCATTGTGGGAAGGCGTGAGGATATATATAAAAAAGTTCTCGATTTTTTCTGGCGGCAAGTACAACTATTTATTCGCAAATCGTTGACGCCAGTTGTTTTGCGAATCTCTACATTGCGGATTTGATCTAATCGATAGATCGAAGAGATCGCATCTCTATTGCATTTAAGCTATTTTCGTACTTCCACACCCAGGATTCGGTGCCGTACAATAAAGTGGGCACCAATATCGCGTTGTGGACAGCTACTCGAGCATTCTTGCTCTGACTTTTACTGCCCATCAACGCCGACATGGCCCCATTCACCTTATTACCGACAGTTATCTTTCTTTCAATGTCTTTTTCATACTATCCATCTCGTATGTGCTCTCATGTGCATCTCACCATGGTTCCGAGGTATACAAATTCATTCTCTTGCTCTAGAATTAGAATCAACCAAGTGAGCAAGAAATTAAAGGCGAATGCAAGTTTGTTTCTTAGAGTCGGCGGCAGATTCACCATATATCACTTTGCCACCCAAATATATCTCTGGAGATAAACTTGTTATTATATTTTGCTTCGGGGATCCTTGCGCTTCCCACAAAGTGAAGGTGACAGCTGTGAAGATATAATACGAGAAATATTGGCTACATGAGAAAATGATGAAGGTTCCCTGGACATGTACGCTTTGATCAATAAGTCTATGTCTAACAGAATTTACCCAACTCACGAGCACTAATTACGAGCTTGCATCAAAATTACGGTTATGTTCAACCGAGAATGAGGAACATGAACGATACGGCGAAATAAGTCTCGTTGAGGCAATACAAATTAAGAACATTAAATTATTTATCCGAAGTTGAATCGACAAAAAGCTGTTTCTGTGGCGAATAAATAATATAGTGGAAAAAGTCGACGTATAACTTTATTTGTCGAGCAAGCATTCGGCATTCAGTATTGAACTGATTGAGTTTATTTCCTGCCTTCGACTTCGTTAGCGTAGAATAAGTAAACAAATTTATGTGTTATTCCGAGATATTGTGGTGAAACGTCCGCATGAGGCTTGACCCTCGATTGGGCATCGACAAATGATTCCGAGGTGTTGTTAACAAAAGTAGGTGAAGAGACATACAACGGATCTCCCGTTCCTAATTGGAGCTGTTCAACTGAGGCAGTACCTCAATGACTTTGCCAAGAGTTGCTGATCCTGACCGGTTTCTAGAAACTAATTTTATATATACTTCATAATACAAATATTTTTTTTTATACAACAAGAGTGGCAAACAAGCATACGGCCCACCCGATGAAAAACCGTTACCGCAGCCTATTTACGCCTACAATACCCAAGTATCACTTGCGCGTTGCCACTCTGTGTTCGGAGAGTTGTACTGTGTTGGCAGCATAATGAGACTAATCCCTCCGCTGCCAACACAATACAACAATCCTCCCCCACCCCAAGGAGCTCATTACAGGAAACCTTATTCACCGCGTAGGAAAACAGCACAATAAATTGTGTTATTTGGAAATCAGGAAATAAGGTGAATGGGGCCATGTCGGCGTTGATGGGCAGTAAAAGTCTGAGCAAGAATGCTCGAGTTGCTGTCCGCAACGCGATATT
>JACCPG010004234.1:0-16495 GCA_016069955.1 Drepana arcuata | reverse complement strand
ATAATATAGCATTCAAATGGTGAAAGAATTTTTAAAATCGGTCCTGTACTTTTTGAGCCAATTCCTTACAAACATACTTACATACAAATCTTTCCTATTTATAATATTAGTATAGATATATTTTTATCTACATTCTACGAAAAACCGGCGCAGAATAAAATGCTAACTAAGGTTTTCATTAAAAAGTACATAAAAAAATAATAAGATGCTTGCTCGAAAATGTTATTGTATGTTTAGTTACCTTCTTATCTGAATATAAGCTTGACTTGAGACGAATTTTACTAAACCGAGTTGGAATTAATTTGCAAAACAAACGACCGACAGCTTATCTTAAAGACAGATAACACTTCGTTTTACGCACACCTACGAAGAGTTTGACAAACGTGTTTGTTAATTAATCTCTTTGTACGTGACACAAGACACTAATTTCTACGACATTTAACCTATATAAAATTTAAGAAGGAGGAGAAGTTGACTATCAATGTTTCTAATTTATGAGAAGAGACGTACTATATTGGAGATGGTATGCTTATAGGGCTGCTCTTGGATTCCTACAGTGTGAATGAGTTATTACGGGCGCCGTGAGATAACTTTCTCGCTGATTTCCTTGTCCAGAAGGCCACCTTGCTACGAACATGTAACCACCACAGTACAATATACGTAATAGAGCACGTTAGTAGAGTATACTATGTATGTATAATAATAAGCTATCATGAAACTAAATAAAGAGTTGTTCAATATAAAATGGTAAGAATTACTTTCTATACCTCTTGTTAACTTATCACTTTCTAGTAGTTGGTCAAACATTTTCATGCGACACAGTCACGTATGTGCGTAAATAATAGATATTGATTGTGGGTACCTTTACCTATTGACTTTATGCGAACATGAAAGGTGGGTCTGTTGACACGTCTTAACTTACACCGTCAAGAACGTTCCTTCACGATATTTTTCCTTGACCGAAAAGCTTGCGGTGTGATAAATCAGTGTTTGTCACATGCATATTTCAGTCGGTTTCCCGTAAGTATAAGGCTAGTGCTGCAAGTATCTGTAGGTGTCAGTAACCGCTTACCATGAGGAGGGACTGGCCGCATGCTTAATTGGTTAAAAGGTTTTGTATATATAGATCATCATGCCTACCCCGTTAGGGACTTGGCGTGATGATATGTATGTATGTATGTATGTACATCATCATGCCTTCGCACTAGGGTAGGGAGATGTGAGTAGGTAGGACCCACACACGCACTTTCCGCGAGTGATATATATTAGATGCCAAATTGACAGATGGTGAGTTTATCGCCGTTTCCCAAGCAAACAGAACTGCAGACATGCAACATGCATACATCTTTGAATTCCTTCTCAAATATATGCCGGTTTCCTCTTGATGTTTTCCTTCACCGTAAGGCCGGTGATGTGACTAACCACTAGCTTTACGGTTTAAGTTTAGTAAAACTCATCGGAATTTGCACTTGTGTTGCAAATTTTCGATCCACTCGCCAACCACGGCTCTTCAAGTGCGTGAAAACAAAAAAAACAGAATATGGGAAACTGATACTTTTGACAAAAGACAACTTAAATAAATTATACATTTGGGTCAAAGTCGCGGACAAAAATTTTGTAGGGTATCAAATAACTTCTATAATACGAAAGAATGAAGGAAAAATAGGTCACCCTATAAAAAATAACAATGATGGTATTTCAGAAATCTGATAAAATTTGTTCAGTCGGCGGGTCTTATAAAAGCTATTTACGCAACGTTTCATTTTATGGTGTTCTATAGCACGAACTGGGTATTAAAAGTTGTATTTCGAGAAAGTTTTAATATAGGGACTGAGTGTACGTAACTCATGGTTATTAAGGAAAAGTTCATTTGTTCTTTTCGGTGCTATGCTAATTTCGCATCATTTGATATTATTGTTTCGAACGCTCATCAACACCCGCATCGAACTTTATAGGTTTATTATTCCACATTTGAACTTTTAATAATTAGCATTCGTATACATTTGTTTTGGATGGATAAGCGTGTGAACCAATTACAAGCTTTTCTTTCCAGAAATCCAACTCACGATGAGTGAACAGATCAATTACGTAGACTATCTAATGTGTAGGTTTATTTTTAGGTACAAATTAACATACAAACAACATACATCACGCGGAGTTCTTTATCATCAGGGTAGAATATTCACTATAGATTATCATGGAGTGTCATCCCCGCAGACGCGCCCCACTATTCCTCCTTATAGTTACCATGTGCAATCTTCCACTTATGTGTGAGTATTATCAATACACACTGATTACTTATGAGTGCACACGCACACTACAATTAATAGACTCGGTTCATACTCCTCACAACTCGCGACCCCCTCGACTAGAAATTGTCAGGGCACGTCTTCGTGGATGGCACTATCTGTATTATACTGTTATATTCGAGAAAAATCGATTAAACAAAAAGTTCGGTAGTTATATTATAATATGTGTTTATATATTATGAAATCATTTAATATTATGCAAAGTATAAAATACACGCCTCAAATCCTTATGTTGCGCTTAGGGAACATAATATATGTATAAAGGATTATCGTGCGATCTTCATTGTGGCGCTAATTGCAATGAGGCCAAAGGCGACAGGCACGTCTTCCCAAACCAATTAATTACAACCGCCGGAAACTCAAAAATATTCTTATCCCGAACAATAATGCAAAGTCTATGCTAACTCTAAATTTAAACTTTACTTATTTTAGCCTAACTAATTTTAACCTACTTAGCTAAGTAATGTTTTGAACTCGTAAAACTTAAATAAAAAACTATGTCACTTAAGCCGAGTGTACGGCATACGGGATAAACCTCAGTGGTTTTTGATGTACTTGTAGTTGTAGTTTATTGTTAAATGTGTTAACTTTACGGTTAAATAAACAAAAAATCCTAATAAATATATTTTTCGGTGTACATTCCGTGCGTTACGTGTATTTGACTGAAAGACGTTGGTCGTTACAGAGTAACGGTCTTAGGTACTTTCAGTAACGTTATCCTAATATTATAATGGCAAAAGTGTTTTTTTACGCTTCTACGTTTAATCTTAATCAGACACTTGACTGATATCAACACAGTCCGTTTAGTTTATTTCGGCTATTTTCATAGTGTCATGTCTTACAGCATTCTTTTATGGGGTAATGCTGCAGACATTGGATCTATTTTTGTGCTGCAGAAGCGGGATATTCCTGCAATTTATAGCCTTAAGCCTCGAGATTCTCTCAGAGAATTATTCAAGGAAATTGACATATTGACCGTACCATGTCAATACATATTTCAAAATTTGTTATATGTTAGAAAGAATATTGTAAATTTTAAGAAAAATAGTGACTTGCATACTCTGAATACACGGAACAAAGATAAACTCCATGTTCCTACAGCTAGATTACACAAAACTAGAATTTAAAGCTGTCGTTAAAAGTAAACTAATTCAAAAGGCTTATTATAAAACATCAGATTATTTTAATGATGGCCATGCATGGCAATGAATTGCTCCTCTTGTACAGAGTTTATATATGTAACTTTAATCTTTTCTACCCCTACGTAAAAGGTTTCGCCGTTTCTTCTCCTGGCAGGTATTTTTTCTTGGAAACTTAGTTTATAGTAAATATGTGGCGTTCAATAAGTGTTCCCTGTGTCACTTACGTTGAATAAAATATTTTGATTTTGATCTACTCAAACTTATACAATTTTGCAAACTGCGTGCACTTTTTCAGTGGTAGAGAAATGAAAAGATTACTTTTCATGTGGAAGAAAGTATTGTTTTCAATGGATAGACTGTTTTTATTGAAATAAGAGTTAATAATGTATATCGAAAGAAACTTTGAATTGGTTTTCAAAATATACATGAGAGTAAAAACTACTGACTCATATATGTAAGGCGTATGTTGGTGTCAGTATCATGTCAGCTTTAGTATTGAACTAATTCCGATCTGGGTCCATAAATACTCCGCACTGTAACTTTTTGTTCTGAAAGTCGAAATTCAGATACGTAAAACTCACGTTTTATAAATAGCTTATATAGAGTATAACAATTGTGCAGACACTAATCACTGAGCTGAGCTAAATATTAGATATATTTAACTCTACTGAACTGATTTCTATCTACCTATTTTAGTCCTAGACAACTAGTTAGATAACACAATTCCAATTTCTACTTATCATGGTAACAGTTAAATCCTGAATAAGCTACTAGTTTTGGTGACTTTTTACCCTAACATAAATACAAAAGCGACGTGTCAATCAAGTTACGAGTATTGAAAATAGGCGTGTTCGCGATAATCCTCACTCAGTCAGTCAGTTCTACTACTAGTGTCACTCGCTTGACATTAGAAGTTGAACTGACTCGAAATCGTCTAAGCATAGTCTGAAATGCTTAAGATTTTTTTATAATTATGAAGCCAAACTATCTTGCGGCAAGCTTTAGAATGGGCGTATAATTTTATTATAATTATAATATTCTTAAGACTTATTCACACGTGAGGTTGGCGACGTGTGGCTCGAGGTCTTTCGGAACCGGCCTCTGAATCGTCGGAAAACTACACCTTTCAGCAAACATTCCTTCTGGATTAATATTGATAATCACTACTAGTTTCACAATAATTTATCTATGTCAACCTTGCCTTATGTGACACAAATTCAAATGATGTGGCTTTCCTAACACACGTGTCGACACCATTCACGGTATCATTATCACAATATCAGGTAGGAAGTCGGTTAATTGATTACAACGTCAATATTTCCCGGGAAGATAATTGGAAGTTCCTGTACTAGTTACGGCGGGTAATCACATTAATATAAATATTATATTTTTCGAGTTATATTTGTATTGGGATGCAGCATCATCAGCTACACCATAAAAAGTTATTAATTTAAATTTCAGAAGATATTTTATTTGTACCATATGATCTTCTTCTTCTTCATTGATTCCTCATGTCTGAGGGTCGTGACCACCATGAGTGGCCTGCTGGACTAGGCCTCTCCAAGAGCTGCGGCACTCTGCGTTTCTGATGGCACTTGGTATGTCTCGTTTAGTGACATCTTTGACGGCGTCGGTCCACCTGGTTGGAGATCTTCCAGGTGAAGGTTTTGGACAAGGGCTATCAAGTGCCCAGGTACTCCCATTTCCGCATTACCACAAACATTTCCCTCCAGTGAATGCAATCAAAAGCTTTGGCGTAGTCAATGAAACACAGAGTCATAGGTAAGTTAAACTCACGCGATTTTTCTATGAGCTGCCTAACATTCCTCAAGTCCATTCTTCAAGAGCTGAACATAAAGCAACGCCTGTCCTCCATAGTGAAGTCTCGAATCCTTACTTTCTTCGGACACGTATCAAGACGTGGAGCTTTGTCCATCGAGCGCCTGGTAGTTCAGGGTAAAGTGGATGGAATTAGACCACGCGGTAGATGAGATCCATGAGATGGACTGACCAAATAAAGGCGGCTACAAATTGCCCTCTGCACGAAAGCACCAGACGCGTGGCTGTACGAGAAGAATGGCGCCGTGTGGTTAGGGTCACCGCACAAGAAATGACAGCCACGACCACTCTGCCAAGAGTGTAACGACGAAGAAGAAGAAGAGCCTAACATTTAGGATCTGTTCTCGTGTGCCTCTTCCTTTAACGAAACCAGCCTGCTCTCTCGTTATTTGTCCGCTGATATAGTGCAGAAGTCTCCTTTTTAAAATGTGCAGTAGTATTTTACTCGCATGAGAGATGAGTGAGATGGTCCTGTAGTTCTCACATTTACGTGTAGAGCCTTTTTTGTGTATGGGGATCAAAATAGATTCTGTCCAGTCATCTGGCCACTGTCCAGTTCGCCAAATCTTCTGACAAATGTTGAGTATTATTCTTGTCTCATCTGTACCCAGGCCCTTGATCATCTGTGCGGTAATACTATCTCCACCAGCCGCTTTAGCCTTAAGTTTTGCAATAAACCATATGATACTTACACATAAATAATGTTAGTATACAGTACAACAAATCAAAGTACTTTCATACTATTGCCTTAAGTATACAATATTAGATCTTAAGATACTAATATTAATAATTAATAAACTTAAATAAACGGCGATGGACTCGCCATCTGTCACGTTGGCACCTAATATACCTCTGGCGGAAAGTGGGTGTGTGATACGCATTTGAATTTCTTCTCAGACGTATGTACGTATATGTATGTACATACATACATACATATCATCACGCCAAGTCCCTAACGGGGTAGGCAGAGAGTATAGAGCGCCAGTTCTCTCTAGACTTACATACCTCTTTCGCTTCGTCCACATTCATCAGTCTCTTCATACATGCTCGTCGGTTTCGAGTACTCTTAACGTTCCGTCCTTCAGAGTCCGATCTATTTGATCCAGGTAGTTGGAACGTGGCCTTCCTCTGCCTCTTCTTGCACACACTTTTGCTTTGTATATCTGTTTCGTCAATCTTTTTTCACTCATCCTTTCTATGTGTCCAAACCAACGTAACATGCCTTTCTTCATCTTTACAATCACGCCCTCATTCACGCCAGTTGATTTGCGAATCTTCATTGCGGATTCGATCTAATATCGTTACGCCGCACATTTTTCGAAGAGATCACATCTCAACTGCACATTCAAGCTATTTTCATACTTCCTCTGACATACCCAGGATTCGCTGCCATACAATAAGGTAGGTACCAATGTCGCGTTGTGGACAGCAACTCGAGCATTCTTGCTCAGACTTTTACTGCCCATCAACGCCGACATGGCTCCATTCACCTTATTTCCGGCGGTTATCCTTCTTTCAATATCTTTTTCATACTTTCCATCTCGTGTGAACATGCTTCCAAGATATACAAATTCATTCACTTGCTCTAGAATTTGCCCATTTACCGATATAGCGCACTCGGTCACTTGTTCATCTCTTTCGAATACCAGAACCTTAGTCTTGCCAGCGTTTAGGCGCAGCCCCTTCTTTTCACATTCTACTTTCATTATGGTAACTAGTGACTGCAGTTCGCCCTCTGATGACGCCAGTAAAACCGCATCATCGGCGTATAGGAGGCAGTTGACCACTAAGTTTCCCATTTTCACTCCACATCCGTTCGTTCTTAGTGCTCTCAGACAGTTATCTAGATATATAATGAACAGCCAGGCAGACATGATACACCCTTGTTTGACCCCGACTTCACATCAAACCAGGGTGACATCTCACCATTAACCCTAACGCACGCCTCGCTATCACTATAGAGTGATTTCACGGCATGCAGTAGGGAACTGCTCACTCCATATCAGGCAACACGTCCCAGAGTTCCTTTCGTACGACTCTATCAAATGCCTTCTCCAAGTCGACGAAAGCGCAGAAAACCTTTTGGTTAATATCCAAAAACTATTCCGCGATTCCGCGAAGCGAGAAGGTTTGATCCGTACATCCTCTTCCTGGTCTAAATCCACCTTGGGATTCCCAGAGAAATCTTTCGGATCGCTCTTGCATTCTTATCGTCAGGATCTTCGTATACACTTTACTAGCTAAGCTGACCAAGCTGATGGCTCTGTAGTTTGAGCAGTCAAATCGTGATCCCTTTCCTTTATAGAAAGGCACGATGACTGCTCGCCTCCAGTCGTCCGGAACATCACCCTTTTCCCAGCAAAGATTGCATAGCAAATAGATGACGTCCCAGACCGCTGGTCCACCGTACTTGATCATCTCAGCCGTAATCCCATCTATTCCCGCAGCTTTTCCGCATTTCAGACTTCTTATCGCACTTACAATCTCTCCCATACTTATTTTATCCGCTATAGGATCCTCGACAGATTCTGTTGGAGGCAGCTCTGTGAGTAGATCAGCGGCATCATCATCATACATATCTTTGTAAAATTCACTCCATCGCCTGAGGACGTCTATTTTGTCAGTCAGTATGTTATTGTCCTTCGAGAAAATCACATTCATCCTACTACTAGCTGTAACACAATTTCTGAACTTCTTAACTTCCCTCCAAAAAAGTTTTGCATTGTCCTTGAAATTCTGTGACAGTTTTTCGTCTACAGTCATTTGGAACCTCTCACGCTTCTGAGCGTTCTGAGTATTATCTCTTTCGTACGATTTTTTTGCAGGCGGTATTTTTCTTTCATCTTTTCTTTCATACTCTCACTTGAGCTGGACATAGCCAAAATGTCTTGCCTTGCATCCTTCTTCTTTTTAACTTCTTCTTTCACTTCATCATCCCACCAACCATCGCCATTTTGGTTGTCCGCCCTTTCGAAATGCCACAAACCTCTTTCGCGGCGCATAATATGCTGGACTTAAGGAACTGCCAACAAACATCGACACTCTCAAACACATCTTTCGGTGGACAGGCTAGCTGTTCAGATACCCTTTCTTGATATCTGTCTAATAGCCGCATCTTGAAGCCTCCGGCTTTTGATGCGGTCTGCGACTGCAGAACAGGGACCCCCAGCGCGGGATCGCCAGCCCGCGAACAGACCTCTTATCCTAGTTATAACTAGGAAGTGGTCCGTTCCCAGGTCCGCTCCCCTATACACCCTGGTGTCCATCACCTGTGTTCTGAGTCGCTGATCTATTAGAAACAGATCTATCATGCTTCGCTCATTTTTCCGTTCCCATGTATACTGATGAATCCTTTTGTGGTCGAACATGGTGTTCGCCACAAAAGGGTCTCTCTCCATGCATACATCTAATATCAGCTTGCCTGCCTCGTTCACTCTCTTATCACCATACTTGCCGAGTACTGCCTCGTAATCCTTACGGGCTGTCCCGACCAATCCATTCAGATCACCACAAATAATCAGCTTTTCATTCCCTTCTTTCGTCTCTAGAACATTACTCACACATTCCCAGAACTTATTCAGGTCGCAAGTGTCCGCTGAGGCCACCGGAGCATATACCGCGACTAAAAACAGTCGGGTAAGGCCTATTTTAAAGCGAGCCCAAATAAGTCTGGGGCTCACCGCATCATAACTTATCATACATTCTGCTAAGCGGCTGGATAGTAGAATTCCCACTCCCTGGCAGGCGTGCTCGGTGTTTGCCACTCCTGACCACAGCACTAAACTCCCGCCCGGGAGCTCGTCTACTCCACTACCCTTCCGCTTGGTTTCAGACAAGCACACAACATCTAACTCGCTCTGTCATAACATCGATCAATTCGTTCATCTTATCAGCCATACCTCCTCTTACATTCCATACACCCATCCTACACTCCACACTCCACTTCCCGCCGTGAGGCACTCCGCGTGATGGGTGGCGGTCCCCATCGCCGCACTGTGCAGAATTTTTCGCACCAGCGGGGACGGACTGGTGCGCGTCGCCTCGGGGGCACGCCCTAATAGCCGTCCGGCCAATGCGCATCGAGTGGAATTGCAGCCCTCTGGGCTGGCAGGAATCGCGACGTGCACGCTTCCACTGTGATCCCCAAGTGAAAGTACATTTAATAAATAGTGTAAAGACAATAAGTGATACATATTATGTTCCTAAGTTAAGTACAAATTTATTGTCAGTAAGTGCAATGACCAAAAGGGGTTATATGGTTACATTTGATAGCAATTCATGTACTGTTTATGATGCTGATGAAGTGTTAGCTACTGGTACACAAGTAAATGGTGTCTATCAACTTGACACTGTCAGACAACAGCCATGCTAAGGATAACTCTAGTGCATTAGGGGCAACAGCAGTGGTAGCAGGCTCGGCATCTCAAGAGGTATGGCACAGACGCCTGGGACACCTCAACTCCAGAAGTATGCAACTGCTTCAATCAGGTATGGCAACTGGTATTAATTATAGTGTGTCTGAATATCAACAGTGTGTAGCGTGTATTGAAGGAAAGCAATCTAGATTGCCTTTCCCGAAGAAGTCATATACTAGGGCCACAGATGTGTTAGGTCTTGTACATACTGACCTGTGCGGCCCTATACAAACTCCATCTCACAGTGGTGCTAGGTATTTGTTAAGTTTCATAGATGATTACACAAGGAAACATTATGTTAATTTTCTAAAAACAAAAGATGCTACTTTTAATTTTTTTCAGCAATTTAAGGCTCTTGTAGAAAATGAAACTGGAAAGAAATTAAAAATACTTAGAAGTGATGGAGGAGGAGAGTACATGAGTACTAAATTTCAGGATTTCCTTAAGATGAATGGAATTAAACATCAGAAAACGGTGCCTGATTCTCCACAGCAAAATGGTGTTGCTGAACGCTCCAACAGGACTGTTATGGAAAAGGTCAGGTGCATGCTGCGAGATGCTGGACTCGGGATGAATGGAATTAAGGTAAAACTTAATCATTTAAAAATGTTTGGTTGTATTGCATATGCTATGGTGAAGAATAGTAGAAAGAAACTTGATGTTAAAAGTAAACCATACATATTTGTAGGATATGATGAAGAATCTAAAGGATATAGACTCATTAATCCAAATAATCAAAAAAATTTTGTAATTTCTCGTGATATTGTTTTCATAGAAAATAATTTTTATAAGAATGAAATGTCAAATGATGAAAAAAGTGATCAACAACTGGTTGTTGATCTTGAGCTGAATCAAAATGATGTTCAAGCATCGGAATCATCCACTGTGAGTTCTGATAATATATCTGATGACATACAATTATCACAGAATGACGCGGTTCAGAAACGCGCCGCTAGAATTGTCGATGATCCTTTGCTCACAAGCGGCTTGGAATCACTAAGTCTGAGGAGAGACTTTGCCTCCCTGTGTGTGTTCTACCGCTTGTATAACGGGGAGTGTTCAGCAGAATTGTTCGACATGATGCCCACTTCAACCTTCTACCACCGCACCTCTCGCCATCGACGGGGAATTCATCCCCATACCTTGGAACCACAAAGGTCTCGCACTGTGCGCTTCCAAAGGAGTTTTCTTCCGCGAACGCTCAGGCTGTGAAATGAGCTCCCCGTTGAGGTTTTCCCTGGAGAGTACAGCATGGAGTTCTTCAAGAAAGGTGTGAAAAGATTCCTGCAGGGTCGGCAACGCGCGAGTGATACCCCTGGTGTTGCAAGCGTCCATAGGCGGCGGTAACCGCCTACCATCAGGCGGACCGCATGCTTGTTTGCCACCCAAGTGGTATATAAAAAAAAAGAATACAAATAAAAATATAACTTATAGCATGATGTTAAAGTAGACTAACCGTTAGTTATTTACTACACCGCTGTGGTTAAAAAGGCAATAATAGGCAGGTAGTGGTTGGTTGAAATGAATGTAGATGTTTTTACTGCATGTATTATATTTATTTATTTATATAAAAGATTACAAACCAACTAATCGTCTTCCTCGCTACTGCTTTCAGATGCCGCGACATCGGGAACTCGATCCACAATGTCATTTTCACATTTAAGTGCGAGAAACCATCCATGGTATTCTTCCGGAGTTACGCCTTTATCACACAAGCTTACTAAATCTTTTTTCTTTGCCGCGGAGATCGCTAGGGACGTATTGTACAATTTTTGTAAGCGGTGGCTTTGTACCATGTTTTCCGGTGTCGGTGGTTCTACTGAATTGGGGTTCGATCTGTTACGCTGCTTCCCTTTTCTTGTGCTGTATCTCGGGCCAGGTTGAGGAGATGTCGGCTTGTTAAATGTTACTGCGGAAGCCCTGGTGTCAAAATTTAAATAATCTTCAGAGACGTCATAATTAAAATAAATCCTATGATCGCCCTTCAAAAATTTTTTTTTTTTTAATTTTCAGCCACGACACTTTGTTGCCGTTGCAGTCTTTGGTTTTATTTTGTAATGTAGCTTCGGCTAGTAGCTTTAGATCTTAGAACTCATTGAATTTGAATTCTTTTACATTGTACGGAGCTTTTTTTACCTTTTTATAACCAACTTTGTACGTATCTTTCGATCTGGCACTCTTAAAAATGTTCGTCCAGTCTGTCAACGAAAAAACATCCCTATGCTTCTTCGCACTTTCAATGCTGCTATGCATTGAATCGGCTTCCATGTAGGAGTGCCCCGACTCTATAAATTTCTGCTCAATAACATGCAGCTGGTCAATTTCGTTAACAGCCCAAAATAAAATAGCTGCAACATTTTGGTTGCGATTTTGCCCACCGCATGTGTCGGAGGATAGGGACACATGTGTTATGTCAGTAGAGATGCACTTTGACAGATAATAGTACAATATGGTACCGATTCCAGCGCTGCCCTTTTTACCATGAACTTGGGACTTGGTAAAGCGCTCTCGTATATGGTTAAATTGTATACAGTCAGCTTACGAACGTAGTACAGCAAGCCTATCTTTGAAGTAGGTATTTGCAATATAGCCTGCAAGTCGAAAGAGACAGATAAAAAGGTTTGGTCAGTCTCTGATCTTTGTTTCTTTTTTTTTCAGCTGCACATGCAATCTTTCTTTGTATGTGTTCGTTGTAAGCCTGCTCTAAGTAAACTTTATTTGCATCCTGCGCTAGAAGAAACTTGTTGCAAATCTGGCACTGGTCTTTTTTCGGAACAAAGAAACTCAAATTAAACTGAGTTGCGAATATTCTTCGGTATGTAATGGCAGACACAGGGTTGTTGTTGCCATGCATTTGTAGATAAAGCTCGTACATTTTATTGACAGAAAGTGTGCTTTCTAAATATTTACGTTTCGATTGCGCTCTCACGTAATGACCAGCCATTGTGGGAAATGAATTGATATGATCAACCACTTCTTGGACTTTTTCCGGTGGAGTTTTGTTCGGGGGAGTTAGGTGTCCTCGTCCATCTGCGCCGGCGTAGAAACCGAGCTCATCTCTGTGTTTAATAGCATCGCTGACTTCTGAATGTGAGATGCTTAAAGTAGAGCACAAAAATTTCTGGCAGACTTGCCGTTTATCGGAGCCTATGTCAAAGAAACACTTCGTACTATAAGGTCTAACTGAGCGTTTTCTTTCAACGACGACTCTCTTTAATGGGAGGACTGTTAGACGAGCCAGCAAGAAGTTTTTCTTACCTTGGAAATCCAAATTCCAGTACAGTCTGCAAATCTTGGATCGGTCTTGTTCGGAAAATACTTCTGTACATTTAAAGGTGCATTTTGCACAGTCGACTGTCTTAGGGACTTTTGGAGCTCTTATTTGGTTATTTCTTGCTATGTTTTTTTTCCAGTTGTTAGAATCAACAGCACGCCAACGGCTTATTGTTTTTACTTGATCCCAAACTAAATCTAGAACCTCGGATAGTATCAGTGTCGCAATCTGAGAAGCTGTATCATTATCTACCTGTACCTCTTCGTGTTGATAGCTGGTTTCAGGCTGTGGTGATGTAGTGAATGATGCAACGTTTGCTTTAGAGTTGGCGTCTGATAAATCCTGCACTGTAATTAAGTCATCATCAGAATTACTGAGACTACTAGGAGAGCCATGCTGATCCTCTGGGAGGTAGGTGGGATCGGTATCAGAAAAATCTCCGCCAAATAATGACACTGAGTCTGAGCATGTTTCGGATATGCACCTTGCAGGCAATAATAATGACCAAACCTGAGACTGTGGTGATTCTTGATCTGACTCTTGTACACATTCATCAGAAAAAACATCGCTTATTATTTGCTTCATCTGGTTGGCAATATTTTCTTGTGACTCATCGAGGTCTGAAGCTCGTCGTTGTTCTACTTCTGATTCGCGGACATCTATAAAAAAATATGAATTATTTATTTAAACTAGTTTAAGTTATTTAAATCAACCAATCGGCCTGTGGCATGTGGTATCGAGAACCTATGTCAAAGTGACATCTGGGGGCACGGCAGTGCCCCCGCCAAGTCGAGCGCGAAGCAAACACTGCCGTACCATCCTTTGCAGGAACCATTTCGCCGCATTTTCAGACCCCTATTTGAGAACCTCTGGATAGGATTAGAAAGTGAATTAAGCCGGCCAACGGCAAACGGCCAACGGCCTAATGGCAAAGAGCCTCGACCAACACCTCAAGAGAATCTCGTTAGACGGTTGGATCAAGTGCCTGATGCAGAAAGCAGTACTACTGGCAATGTCACGTATTGTGAGGAGGTTTCTTTCTCTGGGACCCTACCGGCCACCGGTACCTTGGACCCTGATCCCGATACCGGTGGGCCCCTATATTTTATATTTTTAAATATATGTAAAGGAAAATATTAGTTAAATCGTCTTTGGAGCTTAATAGATGCAGGCCATAACGGCTTTATAAAAAAACTAGCGACCCCACACGGGTGCAATGCTACCGCCGCACCGCTATGTCCCTGCATTTTAAATCTGTACTATCTTCGGAAATATTCATTTAAATTACATGCTGTAAAGGGCTATATTGATCTATATTAAATGGACAATAAAATCACTTCGTAAATAAGCCATTTTTTTTCGTGAAATACAAAGGATAAAATATGGTTATTGTGGGTTATCCTTAACAGATAGACATATGCCATCGCGGACATTTTTGTTGACCTTTTTAAGGTGTTCAATACTGTAATACATTATTTTATTTTATCTCGTGAGGTTCAGCCAGCGTTTGCAATGTTAGCGCAAAAAAAATGTTTATTTACATCACATTAGCCCCTCTAAATGTATCAGTGTTTCTCTACAATATTATGCATGTATAATTATGAACCTTCCTCTTGAATCAGTCTATCTATTAAAAAAACGCTTCAAAGTGATAAATAATATTATGTTGGTACAATGTTTTACATTTTATCTATGGCCGCAACACTGCATTTTTGTAACAGTTCGTTCAGTTCGATAATAAAACACAGCTTGATTGATTATCCTGCATTTATTATTTTTTCAAATAACTTCAGGATATGGGCTCAGAACCCTATTCCTGTATTAATGTAAAAGTGCTCCGATAACGGAATATACTATTATCCAGACTGTGAGCCTTATTCGTATTATCCTGAATATGAATATAACTATGACTGTTCGACGACATTTGACCATGATGAGACAGAGAACTATTATGACTATAACGTCTGTGAACAGACTGACACTGACAATAAGAATGTCCCTCAACCCTCTACTAGTAACGCTCGCACAGACCAGGATTTTCACAAAGGTCAGATATCAAAAAAGTTAAAATAGAAGTCAACCTTCAAACGCAACGGCAACTCCCATATATACAAATTTCCGATCCTCCTTTGAAGTTCCTTATACATACCGGCGCCAATCAGTCCTTCATCAACCCCGAGGCAGTTGAACGCTATTTTCCACATGTACCTCTTAATTTTGATCCCTTCGAGGTAAGTAATGTGCATGCCACTACTCGCAATGATTATTCTGTGACTTTACCGTGTTTTTCAGAATTTCAGGACCGTAATTGTATTAAACTGTTTGTGTACCGTTTTCATAATTACTTTGACGGACTTATTGGACTTGACTTACTTGAAAAGTGGGAAGCTAAGATTGACCTTAAGAATAAAATACTTATAACTCGTGACGCGACGAATCCCATTCAGATGTACAACTCGCGTAATGTTAACTTATACGAGGACGTTATTCCGGCAAATTCTTCAAAATTACTTCCAATTAACATTCACGACGGAGACGCTTTTATACCAGAACAAGTAGTTAGCAATTGCGTCATAAGGGATTGTCTTACGGTAGTTAACAACAACCGCGGCATTTTAGAAATCTTAAATCCGTCCCAACACGATATAATATTCTCAATGGATAATCCGGTTTTCGCCGAGGCTCATACTAACGAGTGCACGCGCAACGAACAGATAGCCTCGCGCGCCGACGAAGTCTTGACACGGTTACGTACAGATCACCTGAACGCTGAGGAACGCGCGAATTTAAAAACCTTATGTTCTCAATATGCGGACGTATTTTATATAGACGGAGAAGCATTAACGTTCACTAATAGAATAAAGCATCAAATTCGAACCACCGATGAGGAACCGGTGTATACTAAAAGTTATCGGTATCCATTTGTTCATAGGGACGAGGTCAAACAACAAATTCATAAAATGTTGGACCAAGGTATTATACAACCATCCGAGTCTGCTTGGAGTTCTCCTATATGGATCGTACCTAAAAAGGCAGACGCATCTGGCAAAGTAAAATGGCGACTAGTCATAGACTTCCGCAAAGTTAACGAGAAAACAATCGATGACAAGTACCCGATCCCCAACATTTCGGACGTGTTAGATAAGCTAGGGAATAGTCAATACTTCACCACGTTAGACCTAGCTAGTGGTTTTTATCAGGTTGAGATGAGCCCTGAGGACATTCCCAAAACCGCGTTCAATGTGGAGCATGGGCATTATGAATTTTTACGTATGCCCATGGGACTTAAAAATTCACCATCCACATTCCAACGTGTGATGGACAATGTGCTCAAAGACCTACAGAATACCGTGTGCCTGGTGTACTTAGATGACATAATTGTCTTCAGTACTTCGCTCCAGGAGCACATGGTCAACCTTCAAAAAGTATTCCAAAGACTCCGGGAATCAACTTTAAAATCCAGATGGATAAGTCCGAGTTTTTAAAGTTAGAAACCGCGTATTTAGGCCATGTCAT
>JACCPG010004233.1:0-10899 GCA_016069955.1 Drepana arcuata | reverse complement strand
ATTGTATTCAGTAATTGTTTTAAGGAATGTACATTTTTGTACCGTTAAAGTATGTAAGAGAGGGTATAAGAGAGAGTATGTATAAAGAGAGGTAGGGCATAACGGGGTTCCCGTTCGAATTTGGAGCTGCCCGACTGGGGCAGGACCTCCACCTTATAGAAGTCTGTAGCCAAATAACACAATTTATTGTGTTGTGTTCCTACGTGGTGAATAAGGTTTCCAGTAATAAGCTCCTTGGGGAGGGGGGAGGATTGTTACATTGTGTTGGAAGCAGAGGGATTAAGCCTTATGATGCCAACACACTATAACTCTCCGACCACAGAGTACAACGCGCAAGTGATACTTTGGTATCGTGAGCGTAAATAAGCTACGGTAACCGTTTCCCATCAGGTGGGCCGTATGCTTGTTTGCCACTCTTGTTGTATAAAAAAAAATTACTTTACTCTATAAGCAAACATCAAAATCCTTTCCACGTGCCGTTGAAATACCAGGTTACTGACTTAATGTGATGGCTGTGTTGTAACATTTTCCAGAAAGTGGAACTTCTAAGGAAACTATACGACCAAATAGATGACGTTGATTTATTGGCTGGTATCATGAGTGAGAACAACATTAGGGGATCGCACGTGGGACCGACGCTGTTCTGTATCATCACGAAGCAGTTGCAACTCTTCAAGTATTCCGACCGATTCTGGTTTGAAAGAGGAGACCAGTTTCATAGCTTTACTATACGTAAGAACACACATGTAAACAGATTTGAAAACATGGATTTTTCCCAAAAGTACTCTTTAATTTTGTTAGTTTTTTCGAAGTGGATATGTCACATACTGCATTATGTCCATAATATGACACCAGGCAGTAGAAATCTAACTAAGCTCTCAAAATTCTAGTTACATAAATATATTTATGTAAACACTATCGAACTACTAGTAGTAAAACTATTCAGATTAAACGCTTTTCATTTCTTACAGCTCAATTACACGAGATAAAAAGAACGAGTATGGCAAGATTTGCCTGTGATAACGCGGAAGGAATCAAATACATTCAACCGAAAGCCTTCTTGATTGTTGGACCTGGGTAAGTTGCATGAACATACATACATATCGTCACGCCGGGTTCCTCACGTTTGAATTAAGCAATTTCTAGTTCACTTATTTTCGCCAAATTTCTGTATAAGATTAATAGAATCAACCAAAATATATACATGTCAATAGTAGTAGCAGTAGGAGATCGAAAAATTGTCTAAGAGGCATGTTTTCCATCAGCAAACATTCTCCAGCTTACGTTGGAATGAAGGCACTGTGCTTTTTCAAGAGTGTAATAAAACCAAACTGAGGAAGTAACGCGGACGTTAGCACTAAAACGTTGAGGAATTTAATTGGACGAGCATTCTGAACGTATAATATCCAGAATGTAAGCGCCATAAAATAATCTTATATTACAAACCATGTGTGGAACGAGAATGTCTTCAATCATTTGAAAAGCCCGTAAAATTAAGGCTTGATGCCTTACGATAGACGATATTTACAGCTCTCCTGGGCATTCTTATGAAACACATTGCTTTGAGGGAGTCAATAAGTCAATGTCAAAATAATAATCTTGGACTTTTTATATCTAAAAAACTATCCATCATATAGCCGTAGTATTATCTAGCAATATCAGAGATTCTACCGTGGCGTGCAATCATTGTAACGCAATAGATGTAAATAAACGTTATAAATCTGTTTATATGTAAATAGGTATCATACTCAAAATGCTAAAGCAGTTTGCATTTGCATCTAATACACGAACTGGTAGGAGTAAGTTAAGTAAACACATTAAGTTACCCAAATTACCAGACGAGAAGTTATTTAGTGCAGTAATTATGCCAATAGCATTGCTGGCCATATGTTAGGTGAAGTAACTATGTAGCAGCATAAGGGACGGATAGGTCTTGCCAGCACAGCATAATTTGTGAAGGAAGACTGGAAAATATTCATTACTAGCGGTCCGTCCCGGCTTCGCACGGGTGGACATAAGATTTTTTATAAAAGAAAATATAGCCTATGTCACTCAAAGTGAATGTAGCTTTCAAATGGTGAAATAATTTTTAAAATCGGTCCCGTAGTTTCGGAGCCTATTTAATACAAACATACTTACATACAAATCTTTCCTCTTATAATATTATTTGTTCATAATAGGACTATAACACTACCAGAGAAGTTTTACGTAAAGATTAATTGTGGCCATAAAATCTTGCAAAATCTCACATCAAAACTCACATTAAATTGTTGTTTCACTGTAAATTTACTTTCCAGTAACACGCCCATTCCCTGCAACCATATACCAGGCATGGATCTGGCGAGATGGCGCGACGAGAGCTGCTATGAAAAGAAGTACACGCATGAAGCTACTCACCTACTAACAGATAAGCAGAATAAAATACCACAGTCGCATTCCGAATTCGATAGGTTCTTCGATAACTTGTTTGAATTTAAGCCCAATACTGTTATAACTAAAGTTTAAAATTGTGTGTCATTAACATTTTAATCAAACCAAAAGCCCGATTGGTTATCTGGTTGCTTTCAAAGTATATATATACATAAAATCGATAGGCTAGTCAACTCCAACACTTGTTCCAAACTTAAGTCGTGTAGATTATCGCGCTAAAGATTTGCGTAGTTATATTACGCCATTGTTAATTATTTAGCAAATACAATCTTAAAATATATGTACCTTAGTCTAGTGCCTAAGCAATATACATGCCATACGGATGGCGCGTTTGATTCCCGTTTAGAATAATATTATTTTGTATAATTTTGTGAAATTATTCAAGCATTATTATTTGAGTGCAAGATATTCCTTCGATGCAACGCCCCTTGGCTACAAAACCCAATAAAACCCAATAAATAATAAAACTAATTGCTTTATAACGGTTTTATATCAGTACACTATGAAGTTATACAGCGTGTAACAAAATAGAACTGAATAATCAAAGCTTGCACCAAAAGATCCAAGGAACTTAAACAAGATCCCTTCCGAAGTAATAAAATAAATTTAAACAAGTTTTAAGTAGTAGTGCAACAGTCCTCATTTATTCAGCGGGGAATTGAAGTAATTTCCAGCGGAAAATTAAAAAGAAATGAGCTTATCTTGTAGCCTTCGGCGCAATTACAGTGGGCTAAACAAGATACAGTTTTTACGTCTTCTATGCAAGGCGAGAGGGAAGCTAAATTAACTGTATCGCTAGAAGCTCAGTTGTGTAGTTCTGAATAAAATCTTCCAACTCAAAGATGTATTTTTATTGTACGTAATTACTTATACGGACTACTCATAATAATATACTGATGCAGTACTCGAAGCAGTCGAGAAAATCAATATATGCATTAAAATACGATACCTGTTCAATCGTGCATTAGTGAAAATTAAAAAGAATATCCAAGCACGGAGAACCCCCAGTAAATTGAAACGTATGATATTAATTATTAGCATTGTCCTACTGACTCTCACGGGGTAGGCAGAGCCCTTTCGATTTGTATATCTTTTCTTCAATCATTCTTCACGCATCCTTTCTATATATCCAAACCAACGTAACATGCATTTCTTCTTCTTTACAATCACACCCTCGTTCACACCAGTTGATTTGCGGATCTCTTCTTTCATTTAATTTAAATGTCTGTAAAGCAACGTCCAACACTAATACAACAACTACTCAATATGTGTATGTGTGACTTCGTTTTTGACCTGAATGACATGACGCTGGTTCCTATTGTTATCGATCCATGATCTGAATAACAAATAAGACACGTGTAAATCTAACAAGTTCCCTACCCGCATTTGCACAGTACCGTATGAATAACATGCCGCTAATTTAGACAGTCGGCAACATCTGAGGGTTTAATTAATGGGCACTAGGCATTAATTACATTAGAATTTGCCATAGTAATCTACTAGAGTATGCCAAAGTCAGTTTCGATTGGGAAGAAAACATTTGACAAGCATAATTTCGTTTCCTTAGGCTATTGGAAATCTAAAAGAAATCGCACACCTTGTCTTGAAACCAAACACACACCTTGCAGATTCAAAATCAATCAAAATCAAAATCTTTTTATTTCAAATAGGCCCAGGTGGGCACTTATAAAACGTCGAAAAAGAAGCACGGTTCCGGTTGGTCACTTCCATGGAGAAGAACCGGCAAGAAACTCCATGGTTACTCTTTTCAAATCATTAGGCATATACAATAACAATATTTTTTCGTTACAGCAATAGTACCCAAGTATGGGGGAACAACGTAGGCCCGACAATAGGTCGTTGCTTACTATACAAAGCATACATAAAAGGTACTTAAAGGTATTATTTAAGGTACACTGAAGTAATTATAGCACGAAACCAGAATCTGTGCTATCTATTTTATTACTAGTTTCGCTAGCTTTTCAGGTTCAAAGAAATCGTCAGTCCATTGCTTTGGCCGCTCAACCAGTCGGGCTGCATCGCATAGCCAGTTCCCGCTTTCGCCTTAGCGTTCTTTTTGCTCAGTTGCTAGGTATCATAGCTTAAGCCTTCGAATAAAATTGGTAATATGTATACAAAAATATATCTTCAATCTGTCTGCTAATGTCAGAAATTGATAAATTCCAAGAATGAGCGCATTCAAACGCTGTGTCGCCCTAACTTATAGTTTACATACATACATACATATCATCACGCCGAGTCCCTAACGGGGTAGGCAGAGAGTATAGAGCGCCAGTTCTCTCTAGACTTACATACCTCTTTCGCTTCGTCCACCTTCATCAGTCTCTTCATACATGCTCGTCGGTTTCGAGTACTCTTAACGTTCCCGTTTTATATTAAACTTATAGTTTAAATTATATAAAAGTTTAAAGGTATTCTCAGACACAAAAAACTTATTTAGTGTTCTAATAACAGGATATGTAGGAACTATAATATAAAAATAGATAGTCGTTAGACTCGTTAGTTATAATAGTTTTGCTATTTGATTAAAGTGATCAAAATTCATGTAAAAGTAATTTCGTATTTGCCGTTCATACTGGTACTACATGGCACAGATGGAGCAAATGGTTGGGTCGCCACGTAAAATAAAATAATATTCATACGAAGAAAGCCCAAAGATATAAATGCATACACTCTGAAAAGAGCTGGATATTTATAATAGTGAGCATACATTGCTGGTTTTGTACCGGCATTGTAAAACAAAGATCCGTCACAATGCGCATTGGAAGTGCATTCGAAAGTTTAACCGTCAACCCTATGTGGTTAATGTAAATAGGTAGACAGCATGTGTCGTAGAAAGTTCAGCGCTAAAATAACCCTGACAGGCTTTTAGTGGCAGCCGGCGGGGACCGTCCTTTTCACTCCCCAATCTGAGGATTAATTCCAACAAAATTACAATGTTATTCAATGGTTTAATTAATTAATTAATTGAACTGAATTGTTTTGAATTTCGTTCGTATCTGGACTTTGTTTCTTAGTGTAATTACTAACAATTACCATAATTTATTTAGAATAAAGGGAATGTTTTGTAATATATATTACCTATACACCTCTGCCTACCCCTTCGGGGACCCATGTGGGAAGGCGTGAGGATATATTATCTACATATCTAAATAAGTACAAATCAACTGGCATAAATGAGAGCGTGATTTTAAATATTAAGAAAGGCATATTACGTTGGTTTGGACATATAGGAAGGATGAGTGAAAAAATATTGACGAAAAAGATATACAAAGCAAAAGTGTGTGCTAGAAGAGGCAGAGGAAGACCACGTTCCAACCACTTAGATCAAATCAATCGGACGCTTAAGGATATTAAAACAATGAGGCAATATCCTGTACTGACTGTAACATCACTCACACTCACAAATCTGGTAAGCATTTGGGATATATAAGGCATAAGTTGAGGTCAATTCATTATAATACGCAGCAGAAGAATTTTATAATTACGCCAGTGGTTTAACTACCGGGGGGCTAGGCGGGACAGTGCCCCGGGGCCCCCAAGCTCAGGGGACTCTGACTTGCAAACTATATATTTAAATAATGATAATTTTTCCCATATTCGGAATATAAAAAAAAAACAGATTCCATCGGACTTTAATAATGGCAACTCTTTACTTTTTAGTAAGATGAATCTCGATTACGACAAATCTGGAGTACTTCGAGTTCAGAAAACTTAAGGGTCTGTTTTGCTTCTTCAACATGCGTAAGTCTCTTCATACTCTGCGTGCGGATACGTGCTCGCGGGCTTCGATTGCTGCCGCCATCTTTTGGCGTCACTGTCTTTGAGTGTTCGATTGATTGTAGCTTACAGCTAACATACATACATACATACATATCATCACGCCAAGTCCCTAACGGGGTAGGCAGAGAGTATAGGGCGCCAGTTCTCTCTAGACTTACATACCTCTTTCGCTTCGTCCACATTCATCAGTCTCTTTATACATGCTCGTCGGTTTCGAGTACTCTTAACGTTCCCGTACTTCAGAGTCCGATCTATTTGATCCAGGTAGTTGGAACGTGGCCTTCCTCTGCCTCTTCTTACACACACTTTTGCTTTGTCACTCAATTATCAGTCAATTAAATAACACAAAACACTTGAACAATTAGGTCAATATGCACAGTTAAGCGAATCTAGCTCTCAGTACCCCAGTTCTCCCAGCACTCAAGTACAGATTAAATAATATTTACTTTAAATGCTTTTTCACATAGCGCAACGTCGGCGCTAATCCTGATTGTGATTTGTGTTTGGTTTATTTTGGAACAGTGAATTGTGTGTACTGTGCATGATAGTGTGGCAGGTTGCACTTAGGTATATATCTCCACACTTCTGCCTACTCCTTCGAGGACCTTTGTGGGAAGGTCTGATAATATATACATAATGAGTATCTTATGGTGTAGACAGTGAGTGTGGTGCCAGACGTTTCGAGTCTCTTCTTAAAAAATACAAACGCAATATTCATAATTAATAATTGTGTGAACTGGTAATTAAAGCGAGCTACATTTCCCCGACAGTGAGTTCTATTAAAATAGACAATTATACGGACTTCGTATAAACATCCTTTCAAAAACATTCCAAGTTATTCAAACATGCAATGAATTGTAAAGTTACCTATATGTTGGCTTCTATAGATCAGGTTCTGAACAGATTCTCTGATCGGGTTCTTGAATATCAGATGTATACATTTATATAAGGGGTAGCGAAGTTTTCATGTTTAACAGCTTTAAGTAAAAGGATTTAGGTACTTTTGGACATAACTGTACCTCATTAAAACATTTGAGTTTTATTAGGGACACATAAATATAATAATAATAGGATTGTCACGGCATCCTGTAAGGGTCCCCGAAGAGGTAGGCAGAGGTGTATAGGTAGTAAATGAAAAATAAATCAAAACATGTTGTTGTAAAGCGATATTCTTTGAAAACACGGGTATCATTGGGCCATCTTATTTAAAAATAATGGAGGGCTTCCGAAAACTGGAGATTGAATGGCCTCTTAGGGCCCGAAGATAGGCCGGCAGCTGAAGGGTAAATTGGTACATTTGGAGGCCACATTTCGTACGGGCAAGCCATTATTGGGGTCTCGAGCTTGGGACGGAAGCGACCGATTTACTGCCGAGCTCGGCCAAAATACTGATTATTTACCTGAATCCCATCCGGTTTGTAATACTGATATTTTCTTTGTGCACCCGTCAACGATTAAGGTAGAGTTTGAAGCTATTAATAGAAAAATATCGATAAAGAAATGAGCAATCATTATTTCCATAAGAACATTCTCAAATTTTTTTTTCGTTTTGTTTCACGATATATGGATCCTGCAATCGAATGCCTGCATTTTAAAATGTTACACTCTTAAGCAGTAGGTACTAGAACTTAATAGGCCTCTCAGTAAGCGGTAATACCATGCTATTATTATATATTACTTAACTTAAAAAATATTATTATATAAATAAAAAGAGCCGTGGTGGCCGAGTGGCTCGAGCAGTTGCCTGCGACGCAAAGTTCGAATCCCGACTGTACCAATGAGTTTTTCTGAACTAAAGTACAGTGATTAGTCACACCACGAGCTTTACGGTGAAGGAAAACATCGAGAGGAAACCTGCATACGTCTGAGAAGAAATTCAAGGCGTATGTATAGTCGTGCTTGAGTAACGGCGATGGACTCGCCATCTGTCACGTTGGCACCTAATATACCTCTGGCGGAAAGTGGGTGTGTGGGTATTACCTATACACCTCTGCCTACCCCTTCGGGGACCCTTGTGGGAAGGCGTGAGGATACATTATTATATTATTATATTATTATTATATATTATTATTATAAAAAATTATTAATACTTTTATTTCAATATCCCCATATGACACTAAAAATATACACTTAAGAACGCAATGACACCATTGTAGCCAGCCCGTAAAAAGACCAAACCTCTATGCTTAATTTCCGCCAAATACTTCGTCACAAAAGTATTGGAGATAATAGGCAGCGTGCTTACAGTATTTTCCACTGAGATTCTAATGTCTGTGATAACTTAACTGTTTCAAGACGGTAAAGAACTAAACAAGTGAGCCGTGGTGGCCGAATGGTTCGACTAGTTGCTTGCCACACAAAAATTTTATGTTCATCCCGACTGTACCATTAATGCTTTTTCTAAGCATTTTTATTCGTAGTAAAATTGTTCTTGACTAATGAGACTCCTAAAGGGTATAAGAAAAAACCGTCGGAAATTCGTGTCGTTATATTCATTTCGACGCCATACATGGTAAATAGAGAGCAAACGCAGAGATACGTGATTCGAATGCATCATCCAAGGACCTGGGCAGAGATTTTGCGCCTCGTTTTATGTAAAATAACTTTATCAGTGAAGGTTCGTCGTAATAACACAGCACAGCAAATATGAATTATATTTCGAAGCCGTTGAGATTACATTTCAGATTTGGAATTGGTGATTTTAAGGTCACGTTGTACAATTGTACATTATAATTATTAAAGTAAACAGTTCAAAGAGTTTATAAAAATAGTGGTGCTATATAAATATATTATATCTTCAAGCCTCCCACAAAGGCCCCCGAAGGGGTTAGCCCACTTTCCCACCTGAAATATACATATTAATATATTACAGGTGAAACGACGGTGTGTGCAAGACGAGGCAGAGGAAGACCACGTTCCAACCACCTGGATAAAATCTCGGATAAGTACTCGAAACTAACGAGCATGTATGTAGAGACTGATGAATGTAGAGAAGTGAAAGAGGTATGTAAGTCTAGAGAGAACTCAGCGAACTTAGAGACTCAGCGTGATGATTTGTATGTATGTATGTAAAACTCTAGTCTTCATTTGATGACCGTTGTAGAAATGCATGAAGATATACCCATAAACATGTAATTTAATGTTTTTTTTTTATTTCACATAAGAAATTGAATCAAACAGGCACCACTTGATAACCCAGACCATACATGTATATGGTTAAACTAGCTGTGCCCGTGACTTCGTCGGAGTGAACGGCTTTTTTATCTTTCGAAAAATTGATTTTTTTTTAATAAAAAGTATCCTATGTTACTTCTAATACTTCCAAAAATATGTGTACAAAGTTTTATGATGATCGGTTAAGTAGTTTTTAAGTGAAAACGTAACAAACAAACTTACATTCACATTTATAATATTAGTAAGGATACCATAGAGCACTATATGATTGTTTATCATAGATTAAAGTAGATTGACAAACAAACATGATTACTCAGACACGCACTGCGCCAATACAAGCTAGGTGATTGCATTTAGCAATGGTATCGTCGTATACGAGATATGTGCATTCTGTAGGCAGTAATTGAAGCATTTACATATCTAATTCAATAATTTCACCGTTTGTTACGATACATTCAGATTAATTGCAGTTACTACGTTTAAATTGCTTATGAAAGTGCACATTCCTTAAAACTAATTGCTAAGAGAAACGTGGTTGCTGAGTTGTTCGAGTATTTGCCTGCAACACAAAGATTGAAAGTTGGAATCCCGACTGTACCAATCAGTTTTTCTGAACATAAGGGCAGTGATTAGTCACACCACGAGCGGTGAAGAAAAACATCGAGGGGCAGCCTGCATTCTTTTGAGAAGAAATTCAAGGGCGTATGTATATTCGTGCTTGACTAACGGTTATGGACTCGCCATCTGTCACGCTAGCATCAAAAATATATCTCTGGCGGAAAGTGGATGGGTAGGTACTACCTGTACATCTGCCTACCCCTTCGGAGACCCTTGTGTGCGAAGGCGTGAGATAGTTTTATTGAGCTAAAGGTTAGTAATTAGTCTACAAGTTTAATAATTTAAAAAAAGTTTAATAATACAAGAAAACACTGTATCAAACCTGTATAAGTCTGAGAAGTTCTGAAAAACGGTGGTGACAGTAGACACTCGTTACATTGATCACAATGCATAGCCCATAGCGTTCAATTATATTCATAATGTTCTTGTGATCAAAGTAATACTTTTCTTTGATATTTCAGGCATCCATAAGCTCCGCATAAATCAATACTTGACATTAAACGAGCTTCTTATAACTTTTGTTAAAGAAGTTTACAAAGTATTTTGAAAAAAAAAACTGTATCTCCAGCAGTAAACCGGTCAGTTTTCTGAACAAAAATACCAACAATGACTTATCTTCATACACAAAAACAACACTCTGTGCTAAATATCTCGTGATCTCTAGACAATTCCACTAATTGACCTAGTCCCACCCAAAGCAAAGCAAACAATAGGAACTATGCGAACTATGCGAAGTAACGGCGAAGGACTCGCCATGTCGAATTAGCACCTAAAATATGTCTCTGGCGGAAAGTGGGAGTGTGGGTACTACCTATACACCTCTGCCTACCCCTAGGGGGACCCTTATGGTATATAGGTATATATATATATATA
>JACCPG010004232.1:0-27778 GCA_016069955.1 Drepana arcuata | reverse complement strand
TTACCTCCAAAGAATTGTATAACGTATCCTATGGGTTAATCCAGCTTATAATCTATATCTGTGCCAAATGTAATCCGAATCTGTTCAACCGTAACGTGATTGAGTGACAAACTGTTACAAAAACTTTTTATGCCACAAAGTTGGCAGACATGTGTACTGCCTGATGGTAAGCTTTTGGCTTTTCGTATGATTATATGAATACAATGTTGAAGACAGATCCATTAAACACGCATCAGAATATTAATAGTAAGGTGGCATTACATTCACTCTACTAGTGGTATCAACGACACTGCCTAAATTTGGGTAACACAGGAAGCGTTAGGAACAATTGAATCACAGGAAACCGTAAAAAACATTCATGCCTTATGACTCAACTATACGGAATCCAGGAATACCTAGCCCCAGACTAAGCATCGTATGGGAAATAAAGAATGACATATGTATGTACATACATATGTATATAAAATCAAACACTCAAGGATAGGAACGTCGAGCGAGAGAACTGTAGACGAAACCCGAAACGAAGATGGGTATGAATGAGGGTGAAGTGAAAGAGGTATGTCAGTCTATTTTACTCTATACCTATTCCATGAGTAACTCTACATGACGAGAATACATAATCCAAGTAAAAGAACAAGTTTTAATATTCGTGTATATCATAGTATTTTAAAACCTTGAGTACGCAACTAGGAGCTCTCATTAGACCAGACGGTCGAGTAAATGAGAAATGTTTAGGCAAATTCTTTGTTAGGTTGGTATATAGGACTGAGTGTGTCCCAAATGTAGACCTATAGTGAACATGAATAATGTCATATCGATGACTCAGATAGCGATGGCGTACCGTACCATGCCTACGCACATTTTTACTATAACAATGTGTTTGGCTTTTTATTTAGATGGACCCAAATATTTTTTATTTAGATTTATAGTCGATCATGCTGAAATTAAATTGGTTGGTGATATTTTTAAGATATAGAATCGAAAGCAGTTATTATATAAACAAAAGGAATGAATATCGATATACCATATTTAAATACAGCATACCATTGCAACGACAATTAAGACTTTATAAGAAAAAAACTGTAATGGAAACGGACAACTAATCAGATTTTGGCACGAAGGTGACAGTACTAATGGGTCAAAAGGTCGACAAGGGTCCGAAAGGGGTCGGTAGAGGTGTGTAGGTAGCACCCACACACCCACATTCCGCCGGAGATAAAACTTTAGATACCAATGTGATATGCAGAGGGCGAGTCCATCGCCGTTGCTCAAGCACGACGTTACATTCGTATCACAAGGTTCCTTCTCTTGATGTTTTCCTTCACTGTAAAGCTCGTGGTGTGAATTATCAGTGTACTTTAGTTCAGAAACACTCATTAGTCCAGACGGGATTGGAATTTGCAATCTTTGAATTGCAACTACTTGAACCGGCCACCACCGCTCTTCCATATGATACTCGACATCGGCACCCTGTTGTCGGTAACAAGATCGAATACAATAGGCGGAAGGGGTCTCGATAGCTCTAGCTACGGGCTGTATGTATCACAATGGCACCACTACTGTGTGTTTCAGTGTGCGAACAATCGAAATAGTGAGATTTCGAGACAATGGCGGCATGCATGGCTGCTTACCAAGCTTTGGACTCGCCGCACAATTTTGGCAAGGATCTATGTGGCCAATGTAGATAATTAATAAACTTATTAAAAAAATCTTAGAAGTTTTATCTACATATATTTTAATCAAGCTAAACAAAGCTCGTACCGTGGGAATTAGATAACGACGTTCATAATTATATATGTAGATATAAATACTGGAAATATTACTCGAAAGGCGCGCATGTATGAACAGATGAATGTGGATTAAGCGAAAGAGATCTTAAAGTTTTCTCTAAACTTGCGCTTTTCTCTATCTGCCTACCCTGTGAGGGACTTGACGAGGTGGTATACATGTAGATATATAAATATATACATAGGACGTCAAAGACTAAGATCTACTCGTGTTCATCACACAAATATCTGCATTCAGCGTGAATCGAACCCGCGAACTCAAGTTTCGTAGCTCATATCTCTAACGACTCGGCCGGCCGAGTCGGCCAGACGGACGCCATATGTTTAAATTTAGGTCTATCTATAGGACTAAGGTCTAACATTCAAACAAATGCACTCAGCGGGAATTCAACCCGACCTCAAGGTTTGCCGTGAGGAGCTCTGATTACTACACCGGACAGTCGTCAAAATCAGCGGACGGCGCTCATATATTCAGATTATTATAAGGCTGATGAACCACGGAGCATAGGATTAGTGTGAAGTTTGAGAAGTTCCTAAAACGCTTGTAAATCTAAACTAAAAACAACATTGAATAAAGGAAAGTGCAGAGTTTTGTGTAAGAGAACAATGAACATTTTCCAGGTATTCTATTAGACATTCCAAAATAAAATGACGCATTTAGTCGGAACATTGTCACAGAATATCAATATATAGAACGCATAGGATATGCATACGTCATACTAACCTCAGGTACGTAATAACATAACCAGTATACGTGACAATACCTAGAGGTCGACCTTTTTCAAATATACTTGTGCAATGAGAGGTATAGAACGTTAGATTGAACATATAGAAAGGATGATAGAAGACAGGCTGACAAAACAGAAATACAATGCAATGTATGTGAAAGAACTACGTGCATCAAATCGTTGGAGCACTCCTGAATCCGAATCCGAAGAGTATACTCTTCGCATTCAGGAGTAGCATCTGTAATGAGACTAAAGCGAACTAGGTCTATAATAAGAGGACTGACGCTGTAATCAATCTGCATACAGTGTGATAAATCGATGAATTTTAAAAGCAAAAGTGAAATAAACCGAAACAAATGGTTGTATCGGGAAACGATATCCGTGTAATACGATAATTTTTCAAGTACTTTTTATATTGCTACATCACGTATCGAATTATAAAGTAGTGGATACATTCATATATCGATTGAATAATTCGTTGTCAAACAGAAATTACATACTACATGTGTTTGGCATCTCTTTTACCAGAGCAGTATACGTATCTAAAATCAAACAAAATAAACCACAAAATTAGATTCGTAAATTGCTTCTGCGAAGGCGGACGCAACTAAAGAGCTAAATAAACAATGAAACTGGATCGTACGGGAGAACCATCTATCTATATAGAACGGTACGAAAATAGTGATACTTTCACAATAGACGCGAAGTGGATTTTACGGTTGCCGTCAGCGCGCCAGGGGTTACCATGACTTGCCATTGCCATCAGTGTTTAAGATCCTACACCTGTTACTTAAATAACAGCCGTGGTCGCCCGGGTAGTACGAGCGGTCGCCTGGAACGCAAAGATTGCGTCGTCGAATCCCGACTGTAAACCTCTTCCCCTTCCCCTTGTTAAGTCGGAAGGGGTGAAGATACTTACATATTTAGAACTGAGTAATCAACAAACATTTAATCGCATTAGAAATATTGCCAACAAACCTTCATGCCGTTAATAGCAGTTCATAAACACCATGAAAATTACACAAAATAAGCTAAGCCAAACACTTCCGCCTTACTTTAGGTGTCAACGTGACAGATGGCGAGTCCATCACCGTTACTCAAACACGACTATACATACGCCTTAGAAATTCTTCTCAAACGTACACAAGTTTCCTCTCGATGTTTTCCTTCAACGTAAAGCTCGTGGTGTGACTAATCACGACAAAAAAACATTCCTTGTGTTGCAGGCTTAATTCAAGAAATACTATTCCTCAAGACCACACAATTAAAACTTGTACACCATACATTCGCTTTAACCACATTCATTAGTCGCTTCATACCTTCTCGCCTGCTTAAAGTACTCTTGACGTTCCCATCCATGATATCATAGTAATTGATTGGATTCGTAATCAGCATTAAGACATCAAAACAATACTGTACATCCATCACAAGTGACACTTATAAGTTTCCAAATACACATTATGCGGCGACGCCCCAAGTCGGACAATTTGGCGCGCGGCCAAAGGATGAGAAGAGACCGATGACTCAGGTGGTTAGGGAATTCCTGTAAACGTTACAGGCTTGATGTCACCAAACTTGGCTTATATTAGTGCTTCCGTGAACCAAAGTTCAACATATTCAAAATACAAGCGACATTATTCATATAAATATGATATTCCATTCCTTGCAGGAAAAAAAGCACTTGTTGATATTGTAAATGCGAAATTTTGTGAGGATGTTCCTCTTTGACGCAAAAACTGCAGGGCGGAATTGAATGAAATTTGCCAGGGATAGATTATTTGATCTGATTGATTTGAAAAAATATAAAGTAAGTTTTATTTCAAAATCCACGACCTCAAGCTTCGCAGTCAGGATCTCTGACCACCATACCAGACGGCCTTCTAAATTATAATTATAAAAGCTCGTTACGTAGGCCTAAACAATTACCAGAACAAAACGGACAAACAAGGAGAGAACCCCAAAAAGCTATTGCAAGCAATTTAGGTAATGGAAGGCACGCCAGGCCGAAAATGGGAGAGTTTAATCAAGCTATTTAAGTTGACAGTTTGAGTCACTTCCTAGTGGACATGATCCGATAGATTGGAGAGATACTGTGTACTGGTTGGTGTACACATTATCTCTCCACAACACAAACTGAATTGGATAGGGCAATACTAAAATCGATCGGAAATACAACAACGTTTGGGACAAGGCTACATCGCTACATGCAGTTGCGTAAACATAAAATAAAATAAAATAAAAAAACCCCACGCCTTCCCACAAGGGTCCCCGAAGGGGTAGGCAGAGGTGTATAGTGTAGTAATTTGTGTCGCAGGCAACTGCTCGAACCACTCGGCCACCACGGCTTTTCCATCCAACAAAATACTACCACTACGGGAACCCCTGGGGAAGGGGTTAATATTTGGTAATATAATTCTATGTTGCTTCTTCTATCACAATATGTTAATCAGGGAGTATGGATAAATCTAACGCATCCATTAAATACAAAAACATCATTTCTTCTTTCAGTAAAACCAATACTTAAAATGTCAGGGTCAGTTAGCGTTTCGCAGCCAGCTATCATTACCTACATGGTTAGTAATGTTTTTATCAAACTGGTTAGACTTGAACGCTAAATGCGACATATTATATCCGTAGACATTTTGCCTTTAACGCAAACGCGAGTAATCCACTCGACGTCCTTTTACCGACACGTCTTAGTAATCAGCCACCTTTCACCTTAATGGCTCTACCAAGAACAATGGCGTTAAGTGGATTTATAATTGATATATATTCCATGTATATAAAAAATAATATTTCCGGCATAATACTCTTGGAGTGGACAAATTAAATTTATATTATGACAAGCGTCAAACTGCCCGGGTTAACGACCAGTCGTCATGGTGGTCCAAATGCTCAGTGATAAATAACGCTACAATGGAAGTCATTATATATACATTAATTACGCTTCACCCTCTGGCATACCATCATTAACGACGTACTCTCAAGGCTGTCAGTCTTCATAATTCCCCTGCATATTTTTTCTTCTTTTAATCGTAATATATACTCGCAACCTGTCACGTTGGCACCAAAATATATCTCCAGCGAAAACAGATAGGTTACTCCCATTTTCTCCGGGGATATATTTAGGTGCTAACATGACAGATAGCGATGGATTCGCCATTTGTCCGCCAGTTCGTCTTTAAATATCTTTAGCTATACCTCTAAAGTGGCAAACAAGAATAGGCGAGCCGGTTCATAAACGGTTATCGCTGCCTATGGACGCGTGGAACTCCAAGGATAACTCTGTACTAAAGGGTATTTTCACTTCTTGAAGAAGTCTCTAGAAAAAACCCGATCGGAGAGCTCATTGCACAGCTTAAGCTTTCGCGAATATAAAGATTACCTGATATGGAGGCCGTGTTTCAAGAAGAGTTGATATAAAATCCTTAAATGCAATCAAGTAATTCAAAATTGGTTCGAGAAACGAGGCTTAGTATTTTGTATGTCACAGGTGTAACGTGATACTAAACCGACGACGTGGTTTAACAAATTCTATGTTTAAACCTAGCATGAATCAGCTGTCCCGAACCGGTCCCAGACGATTTGTTTAACAACTCGCGGCGCCTACTGTCATACTACAATGACAATAAATATGCGTGAAGTGTGGTAATAGCTCGCTTTTTTTCTGAATAGAATAATCAGTCCGATGAACTAGATAATTTTATGAGAAATACATACTATGAAGCTCACCTGCGTAAAATTTCTACATTCATACACTAGTTACAAGCTCACGCCATTAAGTTTGACCATCAATTTAAATGGCTACTGCTCCACTCCCTCGAGTAGTAACATAACAATATAGCTTATTTCAAGAATCGAGCTATCTAATAAAAAATATTTATTTCATATCGAATAAGTAATTGCCAAGATCAGCGCGTTCAAACAGACAAAGTTCTGCCTCTCAACTATATTAGCATAGGAGACATAAAAAAATATTTCAAAAACATTGTAAAATATCGAACTTCTCGCTGTCGTAATGAATAAAACCGGAGTAAAACAAGAACAGTTGGTGGAAATGTCGACAAGTTTGGCCGAACATAACAATTAAAAGTGCGTTCATACGCAGTTTCAGCTCTTTGGGTTCGTACAGCTTAACGAAAGCAAGTATATCGTAATACTTCATCCAAATATAAAAATAAACCGTTTGGCGGATAATGATGTTGATGATTTAGCGATGCGCTAAACGGTAGAAAGTTTGTTTGCACGGTGATTCACTCCATCAACATTGGAGTAAAAAGTTTTTGCAAGAACTTCATAAGTGCTCCAGATCTTGGTTAAGGCGGTTAATGTCACAACTGTTTTAACACATATGTTCTTTGTAAACACCGATATCATAGATATGCATCACATCTAGTCACACACGGTTGGCCGAGAGAGTAGAGCGCACTAGTAACTAGCAGTAGTGTTAAAGAACAAAATAACGTTCCTTAAAGACGAACACAATGATCCTAGTCATGTTTCGCGTTAGACCTCTTTCACTTCATCCACATACATAGCGTCATACAGTCTAATCATACATGCTCGGTGTCGAGTACTCTTGACGTTTCCATCCTTGATCGTTCGATCGATTTGATCTAAGTATTTGAAGCGTCGATCTAAATCGTTGATCTAAGTATTTCTTCTGGAACTCTTTCGCATTGAATATTTTTCAAAGCTTCAAAATTTGTTTTATAAGTCGTAGTACTTTAGAGGAAATTGAGCTCTATACAATCAGAAATAGGTATCATAAAGTGAATGCTGAAAAGTTTTCAGATTGTTAGCTTCCTAAAATTTGGAAGACCCATTTAGTGAATGATCAAGTTTACAAAACTTTTCAAGTAGTTCCCCAAATTTCGAAGCCCTAAAGTTGACAAACGCTTCGGCTGTATTCCCTTAAGGACGCTGATTTTAGAACCTTCTATAAATAAACCCATGTCCCTAAACAACGTAGTGACAGTCTGTGAGCAGTTAAAATGTCAATGTTTATTTTCGACTGGCATAAACATAACAGGAGTACACACGAGATCCGGCTCTACGCTTTAAGAGTTTCACCATAACTCATTTTAATTCTACGAGAACTCATACATATGTATATACATTTTATGGTGTTGGAGTGGCGGAGTAGTCACTTGCAAAGCGAAGATTTAAGCAAATTCTAAGCCCCGAACTGTACCAATAGTAATTTTCTGAACTTAAGAACAGTGATAAGTCACACTACGCGCTTTAAGGTGAAGGAAAATATCGAGAGGAAACCTGTTTACATTGAGAAGAAATTCAAAGATGTAGATTCAAAGATGTAGTCATGCTTGAGAAACAGCGATGGACTCGTCACCTGTCACGGTGGCACCTAAAATATATTTCCGGTGGAAATTGGGTGCCTGCCTTAGGGAACTCTTGTGGGACAGTGATTTAATCACACCACGAGCTTTTCAGGGACAACTCTGTCCCTTTCCCTGGCACTGACAAAGACAATTTAATCATTTTCGTTTGAGTAGTTTAGACGTAAAGCGAAGAAAACAAAAAAATATAACATATCATTATTTAGGATTCAAAAACAAAGCTTGCTGGCTCTTATTGCAATTTACTTCGACAAATAAACGTCACAGCGATAGACCATAGTGTACCATATTCATGGTTTGTGTATTTTTGTACTATGGACTTTTTTTGTTAAAAAATAAAATTCAAATTCTTTTCCTTTCGACAATCAATTCATTTATAAACTATTAATAAGATACGTTGTCGTAAAGATGCGTTGAACACGTGTTTAAATATAGACGTGAAGCTAATTTTTAAACTACACTTTGTTTGCCCCGATGAAGTAGAAACAACTACTTGTTGCGCGCATTAGGTAATAAACAATGCTATGGTGTCTTCATCTTTGGCACGATCATTATGAGAAAAGTTTATATAATATATATATCATACAACAAATAGTCTGAAGACAGTGGCCGTAAAAAAGCGACAGTGACTAACAAGCTAGTCTGAGGATCAAAATCAACCCAAAAACAAAGTAAAACCTCTATGCAAAAACTCAGTTCACAGAAATGCACAAAACAATGATACACCGACACTTTTTTGTTCGTTATTTGAATTTGGGAACGATTGCGACTATTCGTTATTTTGAATATCGAATACGCAACGATTGGACAGGCGGACCGCGCCGCACGCGCAGCGGCCTGAGACTGGCCGGAGACGGAATCCATCACGCATTCACACGCGTGACGCGTCATTCAACTTACCATTGCAATCTATCTTGCTCGCACACACTAGATTCAATAACTAAAAAGGATAATGTGACAGTTGGCTAATTTCAAGAGCCTCGAGGCGTCATTTCGCAAAGCTCGGTCGATATTCAAGGACGATGTACAAAGCGTTAAATGTATACAAACATGAACATAGTAGGTATTAAATATCAGCTGTTGCTCGGTATTGTTTGGTAAGCATCGATTGGATAAGCGAGTATTTTTATTTTGGGCGGAAGTTTATTTAAGTGTTATATGGACCATAACTTTTTATCGATTTTAATTTTCTTGAAAGTTAATCAAAAGTCGTCAAGGAGATGCTCGCTGGGTGGTGAACGAGCATCGTGACCCGACGTGCGGCCTCGGAGGTATTACTAACGCACTGCCTACTCGGTAAAGTTATTGGCACTTAACCTCATATACCTACTTAATATGAATCAACAATCAATAAATTAATATTGTCTCTTTCCTTGTATTATGCGCGCTGGCAGAATTGGAATTTATGTTTCCGGACAATCGTACTCCAAAAATATTTGTCGAAGTTTAATCGTAATTTTTATTTCTTTTAGATCGATATCTACTAGGCATTATTGATACAAAGCTATCTTATACTTGTAGCCATATACTTATGTATATAGTGCTTATGTATATAGACTACGTGACAGAGAGCGAGTCCATGGCTGCTTCTCAGGCATGGCAAAATATACACCTTAAATTTCCTCTCAAACGTATGCTTTCCTCTTGATGTTTTTGGGGTATAAGATTTTAAGTAACTTTTAAGAAAAGCTCACCCTTGACGCCGACATCAGAACCTGTAACCTTGATTACGCAGGCGTCTATTAAACCACTTGACCACATCGGTTTTTTTAAGGTTATTACTACAAGGAATCTCATTGGAATTGCGACAGCAATTCTTCCTGACATTGCTGTCACCAGCATCTGGTGTGGCAATAAATTGTAGAATTTAATTAATCATTCAATGGAATGCAATGCTAAATTTACACCTGGGAAGTAAATATATCTACACAATCTGTTTGTCTATGTGTTTGTTTTACTGATATTTATGAGGTTCTAAATTACTTATTAAACGCATTAAAATAACAAACAATTAACGTGTAAATATGTGTGCTTAGAGCCGAGATTGACGAGTGGTTTTAGCCACCTACACAGCCAAAATTGCTATGTAAATCCCCTATGGTCGACCAATGAGTTTTTCACGCTACGAACTACTAAACTAAATACGGTAAAGAAAAACATTGTGAAGTTTACAACGACGAGAAAACTTCATCTTCTGGTCGTTATAGAAATTAAAATACATTATCTTAATTGCAAAAAAAAAGAAAAATCATACTTTATTTCTAGAAACAGAGAGGTAGGCAGAGAGAGTAGAGCGCCAGTTCTCTCTATACGTATATACATCAATAAATACATTACAACAAAAAATGTAAAATAATTAAAACCTCACGCCTTCCCACAAGGGTCCCCATAAGGGGTAGGCAGAGGTAGTATCCACACAGCCACTTTCCACCAGATAGAATGGGCAAAAATTGATAAACCAAACAATATAAACTAACCAGAACACAGTACCCGGAATCTGTAAGAAACCACCCAGAGGTCAACAGACACGCAGACAAATATGAATTATGGATTATTAATAATGACTCATACAAACATTATCAACGGGCGTGTGTGCAATTAGCGCAATTTCATTATGTAGTACATATGTACATAAGTATGGGTTGCGGGCGAGGCCAATTCCTTAAGGACTACCGATGCCCGGCGGTCTCACTCGCGTTAAACTTTATAAAATAAGAAAGACTAACAAGTCATAACTGTCAGGTTTTTTAAGTTTGATATTTAAATGTTTTTATTGAATAAATGTAAGGTAAATACAATTTATAAGTTGTTGGTTAAAAAGTCTTCCCGGATTGACCCATATAAACTAGGTAAGAACTAAAGAGAGGTAGGGCATAACGGATTCTCCGTTCGAATTTGGAGCTGCCCGACTGGGGCAGGACCTCCACCTTATAGAAGTCCGTGCCAACTAACTCATTTTTTTGTGTTGTGTTCCTACGTGGTGAATAAGGTTTCCAGTAATGAGCTCCTTGGGGAGGGGGGAGGATTGTTATATTGTGTTGGCAACCGAGGGATTAGACCTATTATGTTGCCGACACAGTATACCTCTCCGAACACAGAGTGGCAACGCGCAAGTGATACTTCGGTATCGTGAGCGTAAATAGGCTACGGTAACCGTTTCCCATCAGGTGGGCCGTATGCTTATTTGCTACTCTTGTCGTATAAAAAAAAAGGTCTAGGTAGGCACCTTAAGTACTCGAAACAATGTGATCTTATTCTTCTGTTTTTGTTCAAAGAGTCTTCTCGGCTAGACCCGAATAAACTAGATCGAATTAGGTAAAGAGATCAAATCGATCGGACGCTCAAGGACGGGAACGTTAAGAGTACTCAAAACCGACGAGCATGTACGAAGAGACTGATGAATGTTGACGAAGCGAAAGAGGTATGTAAGTCTAGAGAGAACTGGCGCTCTATACGCACTGCCTACCCCGTTAGGGACTCGGCGTGATGATATTAATGTATGTATGAATTAGGTAGGCATCTTAAGTATTCAATATACATAGTTAGGATGCATCATTGTAATTTTTGTCAAACCGATGTCGGAGGTAGGTAAAGTATCTACTTACCAAAATCAAGATTATAGGTTCGAAGCTGAGCGGTCTGTACTTATGAGTTGTTTTAAGCACTGACATGTTATAAATACAGTGATTTATCACAAAGAAACATTCGAGAAGAAATTTAATGATACCTTTGCCTAGGACAGGATCCTCTCTTTCGGGGAATATTGAACCGAGGAGTTTGTAAAAAAAAAATACTTAATTAATTTTAGTCTAGCACAAGCTGAAGATACCTATGGTTGGTACCAAGCCATCAAACAAACATAGCTTAGAGCTTATTTATACTGGAAAACAAGGCTTAACAAAAATCTTATCGAGTAAAATCACGACCAAATGCTCCATGAACCAATTTGAGAACTAATCAAACACATAACATCCATGATTTACCTTGACCCGTGCTATAAAGAAGCACCACACTGTATCACAAGTGTTCATTCGTTAGAACACTTTCGTAACATCGTCCGTTCCGCTTACCGATGATGTAATGCTATTGAAGACTACAGATTGAGAAGGTATTGATTTGTGATCATTAAGCTATAGACAGACGGTCGGAGAAAGAATCAATATGTATATGAATTAGGTAATTTAATAACCAATTGCGTCGCTATAGATATATATTCTCGCACATAAATACTTCACGAAGGTGTAGCAGAGGTTATATATTTGAGGCTAATGAAACAGCTGGCGAAATTCCATAAGTATGAATTTCTTCTCAAACTGCTCTTGGTTTTCTCCTGATGCTTTCCTTCACCGTAAGGCAATGTGGTAAATTTAGAACTCATTAGTTATCAGGAGTTTTGAACTTGCAATTTCGACACTTCTTAAATTTAAGAGTGTCTTCTTGTCTCTTGTCGATTTTCTTGACTTCTTTGTACGCCACGACGGCTATTTTATCTTTCACTTGCTCTGTGCTACTTATTCTTGGTCTGTCTCGCTTCCCATGTACTTAGAAAACATATATCGGACACATAGTACTCATTTTCAACGAAAACTCATAACACGACGCAACCAGTTTTTCGAGATTCCATGCATTATTTTCGGCGAAACAATTTCTAATCTCTACATTTTGCTAACCGCACGACCTTACAAGCATACACGGTGTAACCAGAAGCAACTCTAATCTGTACCTACAAATAAACCAAATGTTCATGTCTGTTGGCGTAATATCAACACAACTAATTGCATAGCGGCATAGTATATAAAAAAAATGTATATCTACTTCTACCTAATAATCTTCGAAGCGGCTGGGCCGACTTTGACAGGACTTTCACTGGCAGATAAATGTGTTAAAGGTATAACTTAGGTATTAGGCTAATTAGTGTTTAACACACTCGTATCAAACTTTCATATACCTATATGAATTTAACGTGGCTGAAACCGCGGGGCAAAGCTAAGAATAGTCAGGTACATAGCTCTTGCCCATAACGAGCGGAGCTATGACGGGCCTACAAAGGATACCCATTAAATCAAACGATTTGCATAGAAAAGGGCTTGCTGATTGGACTATAAACACCGGTACGGACAGGTTGATCGAAATTATAGAAGTGTGTGGATCTATTGATTGTATCGGCCAGGGGTGGCAAACCGCTTTAAATGTTTGTGCGTATTTTTAAATGAAATGTTTAATGAGGCTCATAGCATTGCCAGTAAAATAATATGGACTACATCGGCCAGGGGTGACAATCCTTTACTATCAACCTATGATTATTTCCAGAAAAATGTTTAATGATACGACATAGACAAGCGATCAAATAATTTTGAGTAATTGGGATAATAACAATAGTAAATATAATTATGACCTCAAAGAGAAGCTGTAGGCGTTGTGATCGGTAGCGTGCCCATAATATTGCGCCGGGTGCCATTGGTTCGCCATCCCTGCTATAGGTAAAATGTAAGTGAATTTATTGATCTCACTACGTAACGTGTAAAAGTCAGATTTATCGCGAAGGCTAACAGAACAGTGTCGCCTATAAATATATCAAGAGGGACTGAATACATAAAGTTACATTGTAATAACTGATATAATCCAATATTTGCTTGCATTTCCTGAAACAGATTTCACGCACGTACAGTGTGTGAAATGTCAATATTATTTCACTATTCTTCTTGCATTTTCATTATATCACTTTAATTGTAAATGTGAAAATGAGTTTGAAGAGAACGTGTTTAAAATTGGCTTCCTGATGTGAATCGTCCCGATACCTCCGCCCAAGTACTCTTGCAACACCAAGGGAATCACGCTCACGGTACCGACCTTAAAACTACTCGACCGTTCGCCATGAAATTAAACAAACGCCTAATCAGAAGATTGTGACATTTTCATGAAAATGGAATTAAAGAAAAGGTGAAATATTACATAATGTGCAATGCACGAGCGATGCCACGAGTAAAAACTAGTGTCTAATATCATAGACAGCGTCGGAATTCTAGCATCATAATTATCAAATCACAACGGGAACTTAGCAGGATATGCTGCTATACCCAGAGCTAAGATTAAAATTCTTCCTGTCTTTACTTCTACCATTCAAGGAAAACAAACTGACAATTATTTCTTAGGATCACACTGAGATTAATTAACAGTCCGTGTATATCAATCACACTTGAATTAATACTGTGTTTTTCCGAGTTGTACGTATAGCGATAATTTCGTGGATAATTGTGTCTTGTTTGAGGAAGCAGCGAAAAATATTACAAGACCATATCAGTATATGACAGGAAAAAAACATTTCATGACATACAAGGAATTCAATAGCAGTGACTTAGGCATGGGGTATTTCTCTCAGCACACACAAACTTGATCTTGCACCTAAAATATATCTCTGGCGGAAAGTGGGTGTGTGGGTGCTGCCTATATACACATCTAGAGAGAACTGGCGCTCTACTCTCTACTTATCGCGTGAGTGACTGTGTGATGTTATGCATGTATCTATCTATGTATGTACTAAATTGAAATACCTTTATCGTAAATACAAAACAGCCGCTGTGGTAGGCTTCAAACGCAAAAATAAAACAAAACATTACTTATAAGAATGACATAAAATAATATAATGTTCTAGTACAAGTTCGAATGCCGACTGTACCAATGAGTTATTCTAAACTTATGTAAGATTAAGACATTCATATCTTTTATAGATTAACCAATCGTAACTTTTATACAAGAAGACTGAGGTTATATGTTGTTATTGACATATTAAATCATAGTTTAGTTACCATACGTAAGTTTCCGTATAAGGCTAGAGGCACAACGAAAACGGTATTTTCCAATAATAAAACGCTTGTTAACAAATAAGATTTATATCATATAACAAATTCCTAATGTGATATTTAAATCATCAGATTTATAACAAATTAAAGTTTATTGCAAAAGTCAATCGTGTATCCCAATGTTGAAACGAGTTTTAGAACTCAAATTACCTCTTAATGTAACTGTTATTCTGAGTTATAATGAAATAAAGATAATTATGAGAACCTAACATTAAAATACTGATTGTATTTCAACATTGGCAGTCAATCACACTGACTTTAAATATTAACTTGCCGGCATGCACCGAAGATAACATGTTTGAATCTCGACAGTGCCAATGAGTTTTTTAACGTATGTATGATGTACAGTGATTAATCACACCGCGAGCATCACGGTTAAGAAAAACAGAAGTCTTACATGAGAAACAGCGATGGACTCGCCATCAGTTACGTAGGCACCTAAATATATCTTCGACGAAAGGAGACCGTGTTACTACCTCTGCCTCCCTTTCGGGAACCCTTGTCAGAAGTCGTGAATCGTCAAGAATCTAATTCACAAATTTAATATAATTTATTCATAGACAAGCTATTTAATTATTCAGTAATTAATGTGACAACGGTCATTAACACATCTGATACGATCCCTGTGCCATTGTGCCGCTGCCGTCGGCTATTGTTAACAAACAATAAAAGCTAAATGCCTACACTTATCGCGGATACAAGGCAGCCGATTCTAGACTCAGGTTCAATGTCCGATGAGATCTGGGCCAAAGATTAAGTATCAACTTAACAATTCAAAAGCGACTGGACACTTATATTCATGCCTTTCCATAAGGATTACCAAAAGGGTAGTTGAATATATTACCCGCACACCCAATTTCCGCCAGACATATATTTTAGGTGCCAACGTGTCACGCTGGTACCGTGTCACGATGCCAGCGTGACACGAACGATGGCGAGGCGATCGCCGTTTCTCAAGCACGACTAGACATACGTCTCCGAATTTATTCTCAAACATTTGCAGGTTACCTTTTGATGTTTTCTTTCACCGTAAAGCTCGTGATGTGTCTCAATCACTGTACTTAAGTTCAGAAAAACTCATTGGTATAGACGGGAATCGAACTTGCCATCTTTGTGTTGCAGGAACACACAAGATAAAAAATTTGGGAATCCTTTCCGCTTAGTATCTTGTTTGTTCAAGAAATCCGGGTAGTTTAAAATATTATATCCATAAAATCATTGTGTTCTCAATAAGACGTTCCAATAAAAATATTAATGAATCTAAGAATTCTATAACTTGACACAATTTCGATTTTTTTCTTGTCAAATACTTGAAAAGTAATTCAAACACAATTTGATTTCGACTTCAAGATAAAATTACATTTCCGTTGCTCACTGTACAATTATTTGTGTACTTCCAACTTGAAATTCGTAAATCTTGAAAGCCTCGTCGGTTCCAATAAATTGTTTCCGACTTATTCAATTAGCTAACAAGTGTCACTTCTTCATTTGTATTTAGTCTTTGAGCGATACAATTGTTTGCTTGGCGTGTTGCCAGAATAGAGGCAATTTTATTAAAAACACTATTACATTAGCTAACGGGTTTGTTAATATATGTTGCTCACACTTGCTAGACACAGAGCTTCAGCAAATATATTAATTGCGCCTTCGCTATGACACATGTTAAAAACTATGCGTTTAAAGATGCGATAGAAATAAATTAAAAATGATCAGATTTGTCCCGCGGTTTCACTCGTAAGCTTCATAGGTACATCCAAGTAATACCTATCTCTGTGTCAAAATTCAACCCATTCCGTTCAGTCGTTCTGGTGTGATTCGGGTCGTATGCTCAAATATCTCATTATTATAAAAATAATAATATATCCTCACGCCTTCCCACAAGGGTCCCCGAAGGGGTAGGCACAGGTGTATAGGTAATACCCACACACCCACTTTCCGCCAGAGGTATATTAGGTGCCAACGTGACAGATGGCGAGTCCATCGCCGTTACTCAAGCACGACTATACATACGCCTTTGAATTTCTTCTCAGATGTATGCAGGTTTCCTCTCGATGTTTTCCTTCACCGTAAAGCTCGTGGTGTGACTAATCACTGTACTTAAGTTTAGAAAAACTCATACATTATTTCAACCGCGTAAAATGTGGTGATAGCGCAAGTATAGCGCAAATTACTCCGCACTTATGTAGCTATCCATAGTTGGACAATTTATATATATTTTTTAAATTGGTTACGAAGTTTCTATGGTTCTTTTTTTATTTTGATATATAAAAGAATGTGGCAAACAAGCATGCTGTTCGTCGGATGTTAAGCGGTTATCGCCGCCTATGGACGGTTGCAACACCAGGGGTATCGATCGCGCGTTGCCGACCCTGCACACCCATCTTAAAGCACTTACAAAAAAAAATTACCTTCTTCTTTACTGTATGTCATACCTTTTAGTATATTTTCCATTATTTTACACCTAAAAGGTATCACGGAACCCTATGAGGATATTTCCAAACTGAGAAGAGCGACATCTGACAACAAAAGCGTTAATCAATAAAACATTTATCGGACGCAACTAGAGATATGTTGTTCTTAGAAAAGCGATTGTTTACGAAACAAGGCGTAGGACGATGTTGTATCAACACCTGAATATTTATTCATGTCTTCATTGCTTACGTCTAAGTGGTTTTGGATGTTTAGATTAATGAAAGTGCCGTGGTGTCCGAGTGGTAGTAGCCTTCAACGCAGACATTGCAAGTTCGGACCCCGAATGTACCAATAAGTTTCTCTGAACATAGAAGTATGTACTCTGATGGGGTAACCTGCATACGCACTCACATCAGAAATACTTGCAGCTTGAGACCTTGGTCCCGCCAAACAAGGGAACATCAAAACAAGCCGACATATATATGAAAATATGATCGTCATATGATCTTTTCGGTGTACCAGGAACAACCCCCGACCACAGGAAGTCCTCCTCATTAGCCTCCTATCTTCATTATCAGCAGACATTCGCAACCACTTTCGACTAAGCGACATTTAACGACTTTCGTATCGCTAGTCGCAACATTCATGGGATCTACTGATGACGACATTTCCATGACAGACATTTGTATTTATTTGCTAGCTTCTTTACGATTTCATTTGTTTATCTTGAATATGATTTGTCGTTTCAAATAGAGACTATGATGGGTTGAGCCCCGCGGCTACACGAAAACTCCTTTTTTTTAGTACCACAGGGGTCGCAAAACCGGACGCGTCCTAAATTGTACTTTTCCAGAATCGGCTACATGCGATTAATTCACTTGGAAGCGTCCATATACAGCGGTTACCGCTTAACATCAAGCGGGCTGTTTGCTTGCAATAGGTATGACCGCGTATAAAACATGCATATGCCAATATATTATCATCATCTAGAATAAGAAATAAAAAAAACAATGATTGAAAAAAAAAGATTATGCGGTTGAATCTGCGGCCTACACAGCTTGTTTTTTTAATATTTGATTATCTTCGTTTAATTGAGACATATAATGTTACAAGGTTAAATTGAAAATATGTCAAATAATAACTCGTATAGTTGTATTTGGTGTAGATGTAATGCAATTGTGTACTCGCATGAACCCGGGCGGTTCACCCACGCCGCTATTGTGGTTGTTAGTTAATATAAACGATTGTTATGGGGGAAATGTACCACTATTACGGTACACATCTTTAGGCTTTGCCATGGTCCCCGACGGGGTAGGCAAAACAGAGAGACTCTTCATTGAATATATTTAGGTGCCAACGTGCCAGATGGAGATCACACAACTATGAATACATCTTCTCAAACGTATGCCTGTTTCCTCTCCATGTTTTTACTTCACCAGAAAGCGCAACCGGTGATCATGTACGAAGAGACTGATGAATACTGACACGGATACCCAAAAAGATCTGTAAGTTTAGAGAAGACTAGTGCTCTCTACCAACGCCGCTAGAGACTCGTTTTGGCGATAGGCAGGTATGAATAGCGTGTTAACAGTGTAGTTCCGCCTTCGCATGTCGACATTGCGAAGAGATCTTTGAAGCCTCCGCCAGCGAAGCGAAGGGAATAAATACAGGATTGCGATTTCAAAATTCAAATTGGCTTCTACCATATCCGCCTACCAATATTTACTAATAGGTAAAACAATGAAAGTCGATAATTTTGTTGCTGGCTATGGGTAATACCCACACACCCACTTTCCGCCAGAGGTATATTAGGTGCCAACGTGACAGATGGCGAGTCCATCGCCGTTTAATTTTGAAGTCGATATATCTTTTTTTTAATTACCTGTTGACAAATATCATCAATATTAAGGACATTGCGTGACAGTAGTTGTTCACAGACCATACATCGCTATATATTCCTGTCGACTGAGTGCTTACAAGGCTTTGTTGACACTCGTGTATACAGAGCGCGGAATTACATCCAATAAACACTAGTATATATTGGTATGTCCATGTAAATAATTCAAATGGATAGGCGTTTCTGCCTAGACGCTTATTTTATATACCTACATTACCTACGTAAAATTTTTTTTAATTGGTAAATTTCAGTTGTTGCGTGAAAGAGGAGTCATCATCCTCAATATCCTTCGCATTTATAATATACTAGCTGTACCCGCGACTTCGACAGCGTGACTTTTTTATCTTTGGTAAAAAAAAACCTATTAAAAGTATCCTATGTTACTTCTAATACCCCCAAGAATATGTGTACAAAGTTTCATGATGGTTGGTTAAGTAGTTTTGACGTGAAAGCGTAACAAACAAACTTACATTCACATTTATAATATTAGTAAGGATACAAGAAGAAATAAGAAATTGATAGGATACGAGGACAGTCGTATCTCATAGGTTACAAGAAGACCTATAAGCAAGTTAAGAGGCACCAGTAAAGGTTACAGTGAACACGAGACGTGGGCGGGCGGATGCGCGCGGATAACTTATCGCGTGCCGAGCCAATTACGCAATGAGTAGTGTGGGGGAGACCCTTTACGATAATGTACGACGGTTTGTTTTATTGTTTTGTGTGCGCGGTGGTCCGTTGATCAAACGAATATAATGAGGTTGAAACCTTCAAGGACGATGACAAAACCGTAAAGGAAAGAGCGACGCATCGAGAGTACGTTCATTTATTATTGGTTGCGATTCAACCGATAAGCCGTATGTGATTTGATTATTTCACGAAGCCGGCGAGTATGTAAGAATAGACAGATGAATGTGGAAGCGAAAGAGGTCTGTAACTCTATAGAGTTTGTATGTCGCTCTATTGTCAGCTTACCCCTTGAGATTTGTATACATATTATACTCGTGTGTACAAGATTCATTGTCTGTTTTGTTAAATAATCATCTCAGTTTAAAAGTAAATGCATTCATTTTTATATATGTAATTATTGGTGTATGTCTTTGTGACTTAACTCCTCCTAAACGACTGAACTGATTTTGATGTTTTTTGTGTGTTCAAGTGGATTCAAGAATGACTTAGGTTAACAATCGGACCCGATAAGTTTCGCTGCGATCGCGTTTCAGGAACTTAAAGTATTTCACACAAACGAAGCTGGCAGTGACAGCTAATATAATGCCTCTAGATTAACAGACCTCTTTCGCTTTTTAGACATTAATCAGTCTTTATACATGCTCGTCGGTTTCGCGTACATAAACAAATATGTATAGTTTATTAATAAAATCGATAAAACCGAATTGTATCGGCCCCATCACTAAAACAGTAAGCTGACGGCGCGATGTTTATAGCTACTCAACCTGCGAGTTATGAAACACTTACGGTATTGTCATCTCATTTACTTTAAGGCGTTTTGCAACATAATCAAGTTATTTTATGTGCCCGGGTGTTTTGGCCCAATATTAAATAATGACTTTTGTCATAAACGGATCGAGTTAAGACGTAAATAATTTCGATACAGTTTATTTATGGTATAAAGCAAATTATTTTCCTTATATTTTAGAAGAATTGCTATAAAAACATACATTGTAGCACCTTTAATAGTGTATGTTCGGCTTAATTCTGCGTAATATTAAACTGTTAAGTTTTGATTCCAAATCCATACTCTTATAAAGCATTGAATATGTTTGTCTGACCGTTACTTTTTATCAAACTGGTTACAAAACTTTCCACTTAAAAGAAATATTTTGGGTTTGTTTTTACTATAAGAGGTTGAAGTACATATGCAGGTACCTTTTATCTCTACCTCAATAACCACCATAATATCAATTTCCGTTAAGCAATGAAAGTCTGAAAGCATTTGCTAGTACCAAGATAATTAATTCGCACTCTTCTCTTCTCCCTTTTGCATTTAGGTACGGCAAAACAGTGCGGTAATTATGACTAATAGGGGGATACTAGGGGGTATTAGGAAATGCAATACCCTGCGGTGAGGGGGCGCGTATTACATGCGGTGAGTCGAGCCTACCCTTACTTCCGACTCAAAAAGGTTTAAATAAAACTACCGAGATTAAATATCAGGGAGATATTTCCATTGACACAGTGCATAGTCGCCATATCTGTGCCAATGGTCACAAGTTCCAGGTATGTGTTAAATATCATATAATTAGTTGTAGAAACGCAATTGTTTATATTAAATAAGAATAGTGGTTCGAGTGGTTCGAGCAGTTGCGACGCAAAGGTCGCAAGTTCGAATCCCGACTGTACCAATGAGTTTTTCTGAATTTAAGTACAGTGATTAGTCACACCACGAGCTTTACGGTGAAGGAAAACATCGAGAGGAAATCTGCATACGTTTGGGAAGAAATTCAAAGGTATAGTCGTGCTTGAGTAACGGCGATGGACTCGCCATCTGTCACGTTGAGACCTAATATACCTCTGGCAGAAAGTGGGTGTGTGGGTATTACCTATACACCTCTGCCTACCCCTTCGGGAACCCTTGTGGGAAGGCGTGAGGATAAAGAAATAAAGCACATAATTAAGAATGTGTAGGGAATTTCTTGTAAATATTTTCAAGCTCTCAGCTTTAATTTTTTCCCATGTAATTTTCCCTTGTTAAGATTCTCTTGCAGGTAAAGATTCCTGCTAGTTTTATAAAGCGGATATTATATGACCATCAGATTATAAAATACCATCACGCCCAGTCCCCACATATGTTTGGCAGAGAGAGTAGAGCGCCAGTGCTTTCTAGACTGAGAGACCTCTTTCGCCTCGCTTGATACAACGATGTCGCAATGAAATTAACATTTGCATAACAAAAGTAATACGAACAACAGAAGTTACAGTTTGATACAGCTGAACTTGCTTTGAATATACCAGCTATGAATCTTCAAAACGTACAGCTAAGGTTTAATTTAGAAAGTTCGTTGCAACGTCAAAAGTTGGGTGAGCAGACGTCAAAAGTTGTACTGTGTAGAACGTTGCGCACGGAATTCTAATGACGTTATGAATTTTTGTTGGAACACTGTCCGTTGTGGAATTGTCCCGGCAGCGTTCAGTTTTTCTTTTTACGTTGTTATTCTTCGAAACAATAACTTTTAAACGTTATTTAACGTTAACGGCAGCAACTTTATTTTCAGGCAAACAATTGATTATCATGACAGTAACTTTGTAGATTTGTGAACTCGATCCCAATATAAAACCTTGCGTTTTTACAGAAGTTCACAAGATTTCGCGGGTCAAATAGAAACGCCCATAAATTCAGCCCACCACCATTACTAAAGCATTCACAGCCCACCCGATAGTAAGCGGTTCACATTGCAACTGCACATTGCCAACTCTGTAAGAATCATTGCATACCTCTTGATCAACTCCATACTCTCTAGGGAAATCATCAACGGGGAGTTCGTTCCACAGGCTGAGCGTTTGCTGAAGGAAACCCCTCTGAAACCGATCAGTGCGAAACCAAGTTTGGTTTTAAATTGTAGTGATGAGTATCCAGTCGATGGCGAGTTAGACGGAATAATGGAAGATGGGATGTTATGAGACGTGTCAATGTAGCTTTATTAACAAACTAAACAAATTATTTTTGCTCGGATAAAGTGTCTTCTTGCGTGGAATATATGCAAAAGAAAATCAATTGCAAAATGACGATGGCACTCGATTGACCTTATTGTCAATTTTGATATAGCTGTTTATTATCAACAACTAGCAGTAACAGACTCGTACAAATATTTAAGGAACAAATCAGGTTATTATAAACAGAGATAATGGCAATAGTACGGAGCGAGAGATTTTCGTAATGTGCCCCAGTTTCAATACCAAAACAAAATTGCCATGCTGTGCCTGTATCCTCATTTAATAAACTCTGTTGAAATTTCATTGCTGGTACTAACTTAGTAACATATTAAATCATTTATTTAGGTTTTTTTATATTAGGCACCATTAAGGTTGCAAATATTCACGCGGCTGGTCTGATGGTGAAGTTACCAAACATGTATTGAAGCTTGCACCTTCGCACATTGCCAAAAATGTTCAGACCCTGTTAATAAATCATAACCTACTCCTATATTTCTACACGCCTCCTCAGAAGGGACCCTAAAGGTGTAGGCAGAGGGTGTCAACACCTTCTTCTCGTCGAAAATATATTTGACAATCGAAAAACAAGTATTACTTCATGGGTTTCGAATTTACAATCTTACTTTTGCAGGTAACTATTTAAGTCACTCGATCACCACGGAATCTATGCATACATAAATATGCATAGATTCCGTGTAGTCTGAATTTACACTCCAATAACCTGACGTAATATGGTCAAAAGGTGACTTCCATAAAGGTCCGAATTTAAATACCGAAGGTGCAGACTACCGCGCCATTTTTTGCTACAAACCCTTGCAAAAAAAGCTCCGAAACTTCTGAGAAATATATTTATATTTAGACTTTGATTAGTATCTCAATGTCAGGGATACAATTGGAATACTGTCGAGTACTGTACTGTACAGTGAATGCTCCTTTGTGGGCTCAGAGCAGTCTCTCAAGAAATAATACGGGATGACGTCAAAATCCTAAAAGCTCAATATATTTTTAATAACACGCTTAGACTGTTCTATCAACGTATACTAAAATACCATGTATATTCATACATACATATCATCACAACGAGTCCCTAACGAGGTAGGCAGAGAGAGCAGAGTGCCAGTTCTCTCTAGACTTACATACCGCTACACTCATCAGTCTCTTCATCAACTTTCCAGTTTCGAGTACTCTTGACCTCCCAGTCCGATCCCGTCCCTGTCCCCGTCCGATCGATTTGATCTAGGTAGTTGGAACGTCGTTTTCCTTGCACTAACTATCGTATTGTATATCTGTTTCATCGACCTTTCTTCACTCATCCTATATATATATATATATATATATGGTTAAACTAACGTAACATGATTGCACCTAGTGCCTACCAATATAGATGCACCACAAATTATGCCTGAAATTTCAGTTCTAGGTTCGTGCTCCAGAATGAACCTAGAACTGGAAGTTCGTGGCTTAGTGCAATCCATACAAGTGGTTAGTTACGACAAATAAATTTACAAGCTCAAATGGAATCAGTGGAACCTGATCACAAATCACAATCACATCTAATAGTGAACATCATTCATCACCCCCATATAAGGGCATATATAAACCGCTTCCGTGATATATTGAACACGAATATGTCTGCTGCGTAACAAATGCGCCTGAACTAGATCTTATTAACTAAACAATAGGGGGTAAAATAGTCTGCATCGCAGGGTAAATAGCTTGGCCCATTACGGAGTTAATTAGCTGAAACGTTGCAGTAAATTAGATCACAATCTGAGATAAAACGGTAGCGTTCGATTATGAATACGTATAAATAAGCTGATGAGGATAGGCACGTCTTTGCAAGTTTGCTTTAGATTGATAGGTACTCATAAATACGATTAGTAATTGTTAACTTTCAACGATTTGCTTTTGAGAGAAACAAAGTTGAAGCTCTTATCATCGTCTCTGGTGCATTCTTTCCATATGCTTCTATTCAGCGTCTCTTTGAGCCCACTATACGCCAGGTGTGAGATTTATCGTAGATATCGAAGATTTATCGTAAATATTTATTGTTGGTATTTTTTAACGATGTCAAAACAATCACTCTTGTCAAGACTACTCAAAACCGGGGAAAATGCGTAAAGGAGTGAAGGACGTGGATGGAGCTTAAGTGTTTTGTACGTGTAAAAAGAGCACCGGCGCTCTACTCTCTCTACCTACCGGGGCAGCACCTCTCCTCCTACCTCAGCACTTTTTATGTTATTATTGTAATTAAATTCATAAACGCGATTATATTATGAGCCAGTCGAGACAGTATTTTATAAAACGGGAATATGTTTTGTCAAATACTGTCACTCGTCTGAGCTCTTTTTACGGAATGATATATTATATATTGTAAATAGGCGGTAGACTTCATAAGTGCCTCAAGGATTAGATACATATATTATTGATAAGTACTTAATTATAACCGTCACAGTACGTAGGTAGCTACTGTGTCGGTTATACAGTAAGCAGTATTCACGTCTCTATACAGAGGAATAAAGAAGATAGCTGGTAAGTAACATTTTTGAAATCCTTGACAATGTCAACGACAGTGACAATTTGCCACTTGAATCCCACGCTATCCCATCCACCCCTTCAGTATTATAAAATACCTATCGCCCATACAAGCGGTGCAATGCAATACCACACCCTTGAATCCGATGCTCGATACTTGAATGTATATGTATCTACCCTTTGACAGGTGATCCACACTTTGAAAATATTAATTATCGGTCTGAAATAAATTGTACTAAGTCTAAATCTTATAGTAGGTATGGTATAGACTATAGACGAACAGACCCACCACCACACAGATGCGACACCACTCAGTTATTATATACGATGTTAATCTTACCGTGGCAGTGAGAATGTCACTCGTTTACTTATCATGCCATGCAGGTAATTACTGGCTCTTACCTGGAAACAGAACGAAAAACAGTTAAAATACATTTTTACAAGACAGACAGCGCACGACGACGAGGCGTACTGCGGCTTTAGACAAAATGTCTGTTAGCAATCACGCTATGCGGAAAAAGATTTCCACAGCTAATGACATGGCCATACGAATTATATGACATCGGACAGTGTGAGCGTTAACAGAAGAGGATTTTGTCGAGAGCTGCTGGTCGTCTAGCGAATACCGCCACTTATGTCACCGATTAAATGACCGCACAGAACATCTATGTGCTGGCTGTGTTGAAAGCCTTCTAACACGCGAGCAGAGAGCTGAGTATACGCAATACAGGAAACCTTGTGTAAAGTTTAGAGGGATTAGTGTATAAGCATCAAGAGCTTGAAAGTCTTATGTAATTCGCAATCGCCCAACTATACCTAACTAAGGCGTTAGGTTAAGTCGTGACCGATTGGGTTAAGTCAAGATAAGATTGCTAGATTAAACACAGGTGATCAGTGCCAATACGCTTTTATGAAAACCTGGAGATCAAACCTGCATAAGTTTGAGTAGCCATTCACAAGACGTATGAAAAGTCGTGTCTGAGAGACGGTGATCAGTCATCTGTCACGTTGGCACATGGTTATATCTCTAGCGAAAAGAGAGGGCTATTACACTTACCTCTTCGGTGATCTTTTACTTAGCGTATTCTCAGTACAATTTGATAAAACTTTCGTATTAAACAAACTCTTTGAAGACTTACAAATATTTCTCCTCTATATCGGGAGCTTATCTTTGTCAAACATTTATCAACCCTCTCGAAAGTCGGAACTTAACAAACCCAAAGTGAATAAACACAATTTCAAAGAATATTTCCCTTAGCTAACATAGTGGATATTAAAACCGCTCACAAAGGTTGAGACCGCTTTGGCCACAAAGGTAAGGGGTGAACATTGTTAGTTCTGGTAGCCGGAAAAAGCTTAAAGAAATGCACAAGGTGAATATATGTATACACTTCAGCTTAACGTTTTTTTAAAGGTATGAAGTTTTTGTTTGAAACTGTATTTAACTTTAATACACCACGGAACTCTGCTAATTGTCTGCAGAGTTAATCGAAAAATTGCAAAACATTTTCTACCAAACTAGAAACCGACAAGCATAGAGACTGATGAATCTGGTTGAAGCGAAAGAGGTCGTAAATCTAGAGAGAACTGGAGTGGGGAGATTCTCTCTCTGCGTGGCCCGTCAAATACCCAGCTGATGTATTTTCTGCAATATTCCGGTCGAGGCCTGTTTCGTTTCCATTTTTCCTAGTCGCGTCCGCATCTCACCGTCACCAAAAGTATGAAATATTGTCGAGCGGTTTATATATTTTTTTTAGAATGTTCAGCAGAAAGCGCCGTGATTGCTAGTTTTGCAAATGAATGTCACACAAGGGTGGTTCTGCTAGAGTCTTGGCGTTCGTGTTTTTGCAATATCCTGTTTCAATTTATAATACAGTCAATTACTATCTATCTCTACGCAATTCTTCCGTTTTGTGTGATTGGGTAATACTCACACATATAAACTATCGCATTTGAAAATATTGCATAGTAAAATAATAATATATCCTCACACCTTCCCACAAGGGTCCCCGAAGGGGTAGGCAGAGGTGTATAGGTAATACCCACACACCCACTTTCCGCCAGAGTTATTGTTACATTACATAGTAAACATATAGATATACAATTATTTCTTCTCTTTTAAAAGCTTCCCTAATAACAATATACAACGATACCACTTCCCTGGCAACAATGTTGAAGTTGCACCGAAGTACTAGATGGACGTAGGCTAAATTGGCCACTCGAGCCCGCTCGCTCGGCAAGTGGCTCGTGAGCCTGGAACAGTATTACTGAGATGCATCTTGACGGATTCAGTGCAAGATGAGGATGCTTAAATAGGTATTAGTGATATTAGATAGGTGAGTGTTGCTTTGTATATCAAAACTAAATTCCATTCTTATTTAAGTTTCAGGATGTACGTCTTTGTCATGTCTTCCCAAATGACGATGTTTTCCTTTACCATAAAGCTCTTAGTGTCTACTAACCACAATATTTAAGTTCAGAAAATCCGGTATAGTCGGGATTCGAGCTTGCTATCTTTGTGTTGCAG